>JANAVB010006390.1:3807800-4035300 GCA_029216955.1 Iris pallida
CTAATCGTACACCTCAGGTACGATTAAGCCTAACCTTGTATAATTGTGAATTATGAATTGTGAATTGTGGTCCCCAGCCGGTCACACATTATATTAATATTTCAAAGGTCACACTTGCATTGATTGTCGTGTTCATTATCGTGTTCATTGATTGCTGTGTTCATTGTCTTGTGCATATTGATTGTCATGTCCATTGTTTTCATTTTTGTACTTCAGTTTCGTATTCCACTTCTGGTGCCATAGTTTTACTTTCAGTTCTTATACTCTGGTTTCACCTTGTATTCTGTACTTTAGATTACATTGTATATTGTTTCTTGTCGGGGTTGTACTTTGCTCTTTTCCTTGCAGGTGAGCTTGAGGCCTTGAGCATTGGTACATCATGGAGATTGCAGGGTTTACTTTACTTATCTTTCTGGAGATTGTATATTTTATTATCATCTTTGTATTTTATTTTACCGGATCTGTCTGCAGAGAAATTGTAAAAGGACTTGGATGATTGGTGATCTTGTATGGGACGTTTATATAGATGCTTTGTTTTTTTGATCATTGTGACTTGGAGTTTTCCTTAGCATTGTTATAGCTTACTTCGTCGTGTCTAACGACGAAGGCTGGGCGTATCCGACACGTACCCGATTATTCGGGAGCAGGTCGTGACACTTTGTATGTCTGGTGATCTAACATCTTGTAACATTTATTTGCTTGTATGAGATTGAGACACTAGGCTTGTTCTTGACCATAAGAGACCGATGGATTGTAGTTTAACCCTTATGCATCTAGACAGCCGTGACCGTATTGCAAAGTATGTTGCACTCTAATGTACGTAGCTGGCTATGTCTGTCCCCCCGCTCTCCAGTATTCTAGTTCTGGGGCGTGACAGAGTTCGACCCGAACTCGCTCAGAACTCGGTTCAAGTTTGGCTACTTAAGGTTATTTTATGTGTATTGAATGATAAAAACAACTCAATAAATTTTAACTCTTTAATTTAATTAATATTCATCACTTTGGGTTAGCTATAGGGGTCAGATCCCAGCTAGCGGCAGTTCGAAGACACTTAGCACTGTATTGCTTAGGCTTTTACGCCTTTTCGATAGAAGGACTCTTTCGATTTGTACCCAAAATGACTTTAATTAATAATCACTGAATATCAAGTTTTAAGTTTTTTTATTAATCATAACGCATTGTGACTCTGAAAATTTAAGTATGCCTAACTCACAAAAAGAAGGTGGCCGTTGTGCGCCTGTAGTTATTGGACTTAGCCTGCAGCTGGTGGGCGATGCAAGCAGTTGGATTGGTGACGCCTGTCATGTGGACGGTATTCTGTGATAAATTTTAGGCGAAGTACTTTGATGCAGTAGCTCGGTATGATTTGCAGGCAAGGTTTAGCAATCTCAAGCAGATGGAAAGGATGGTCGATAGATATGAGACCGAGTTTTCAAGGCTTAGTCAGTTTGCTCCCACCTTGGTAGCGACCGAATTGGACCGGGCGCAGCGATTCCAGCAGTGTCACGACTCGCACCCAGTAAAAGTGCACGAGATCGTGGGTACGTCCAGCCTACGTCGCAGTGTCAGCGGTAGAACGCTATCCTAGGTCTCAATAACATCTAACAATAAATAAATGAACCTATCTAATATAGATATACTCTCCAAACGGAGGACAATCTCAGAAGGATACAACTCAATCACAAAATAAATAAGATGGATATCAGCATGAAATGAAATAGATAGAAGGATCATAAGTTTAAGTACGGAACCAGAATTGAAAGAGTCTAAGTGTTATCAATACCAAACAGAGTACAAATCAAATACATAATAAGAAACTAAAAGACACAGCCCAACAGTCCTATCAGTCTACTCCAAGCACTACTGGTGTCTCCTCTAGGCCAGTTGGATCCTCCAAGTTCTCTGTAAAATTTTATCAACAGGTGCAGTCAGGACAAGAACGAGTACATATATCTGAAAGCAGTTCCAAAACATGGTAGAAATATAGAGTTAACAGTAGAATAAAATACATGACGTGCTGTAAAGAAGTATAGGAATACAGAAGATATGGATAAGTAGACTGAGTACATAAAATATAATAAAGAATCTATGAACTATAATAAATATAAGTGTTTTAGAGCACAAGATGGTTATGTGACCGGTTTAGGTTTGCACATGGTTATTCTATGGTAACTCCATTATACGTGAGGATATAACAGACATGTACATGACTACACTACTAAGATTTAATCACATAACCACTTCTACTCCCCCTGCCCCAATCAATACACAAGGATCTGGTCAAGTTACGTTACGTACATGATTGTTAGTTATACATGAAGCACATGCGAGTACATAAGAGTACATGAGAGCACATGTGTGTACATGAAGAAATACGAGTATAAGGAGTACATGATGCACATGATGAAGTACATGAACATAAAATATCCGATGCACCCGATGAGGGGATAACATTGCTCGACGCAACAAAAGGTTGAACGAACTTTTTGTTTTATTGAACGTATAAGGTATCTGTGTACAAAAAAGGAAGTCGTAAATAGGATATTCTAAGTACATAGAGAAGAGGTTTATGGGAAAGTATGACGATAGAGATCGAGCACTGTAGCGACTCCTTTACTTTGTTGATGTCACGACCCGCACCCAGTTTAGGGCCACGAGAAGTGGGTACGTCCAGCCTACGCCGCAGTGCCGGCGGTAGGACGCTATCCTGGGTTACATACATCTAACAATTATAAGGTACCTGTATAATGTATATGCTCCGAATGGAGGACAATATAGAAATGTACAACTCAATCACAGCTAAGGTAGAAAGTACGATAAGATAGATAGATATAAAAGTCGCCAAATGAAATACAATAAGAGAAGAAGTCTAAGAGTCTAAGATAGCATCTCCACAACATGCAGAATAACAAAATCCCCAAATAAGTACATAATGTATCCAAAATAAGACAAGACAATAAGTAAGATAACTAGTCTAGCCAACTAGCCTAGACTACTGGGGTAATATCCTCTGCAAGGGATGGGTCCTCCTGGGAGTTCAGCTCACAGGTGTCATCTAGGCCTGCTCCATAGTATGTAGGACAGAACTCCTCAATATCATCTGTAATATTTCAACAGGTCCAGTCAGGACATGAACGAGCACAATACATCTCACGCAGTTCATAATATGACAGGATATGTAAATATACTATATAGTAAGATACATGAAACGCTGGAGAATATATATGAAGTAAAAGAGATGACTGTAAAGAAATATCTACTATAAATAAAGAGCTAACAGTGGATAGTGTTGTAGAGTACAAGATAGACATGTGAACGGCTTAAATTTGCACTTAATTATTCTAAGAGTTTGCACATGATTAGACTACTTTAGAATTGTTCACATGATCATTTATACTCCCTGTACCCCAATCAATACACAAGGATCTAGACAAGTTATGTTATTGTACATAATTTCACATGGGGGCCCATAAATGGGTGCATATGAAGTATACATAAGGGGCTCTGTGAACATGAGAGTACATGAATCACAAGAGTGCACATGAATGGTAAAAGCACCGGAGTACATGATGAAAGTGAAATACACATGACATGACGTAACCCGATGCTCCCGAGGAGGAAAACATCTCATGAAGGGATGCATATAGTACCAATCCATGTTAACAACGTGACAACATCAAGTAAAGTAATCTAGAGCATAAATATAAATCCTATCAAGTATGAAACGGTCAGAGAATGTACTCGCCTGGTATCCTTAGTATCCGATGAGTGTATATGTCCAAACAGAGTAGATGAGTCCTATTTAGAGCAACACAGGTCACAACATGTCCAGAATGGTAATATTAAACTTTACAATGCATTCTATATGAATTCTAGGTCATTCTAGACTAAAGTCAACTCTTGGTCAACTCTAGTAAACTTCACTAGTCAAACTAGGTCAACTAGGCCAATCCTAGTCCAATCAATTCTCACTAAGACTAACTAAGCCTAGGCTAGCACTCAAACACAATCAAAGCCCTAACAGGTTATCACACACAAATACAAACTATGTATATTCATCCTTACACAATATATACATAGATATTCATATAGGCTAGTGCCTAATACACAAACAAGGCACAATCATGATATACATATATGTAAGTAGGGGGTGAGTATGTGTGTCAACATTGTGGTGGGTAGTGATATGGGGTGTGTGTGTGTTCAGTTGTATAGTGTGATAGGGTGTGGGTATGAACTACTATTAGTGAGATAAGGGCGTGTATGTACAGTTCACATATGTGTGTGTGTGTCCAGCTACACAGTGTGACTGTGTGTGTGTGTATTCAGTGAGTGACATATGTGTGTGGGTGTCAACTGTGTGTGTGTGTTCAGTTGGAAGGGTGACAGGATGTGTGTGTGTGAGAGAGAGATGAGAGTGATAGTGAGGGTGTGTGTGTGTTCTCAAGTTTCAGTCAAATAGCAGTAATATATGTATGTGTTCATGTCATGTACATTAGTGTATAGTGTTCCCAGGTTACACATAGGTTGACAGTGAAGTTCTCAGGTTCCTGTGTATACAGTATGTGTGACCTAAATCTCAGAAAAAATTGTCATGTTATTCTCATTCAGTCTATTCACATATAAATATGCATAACCCTGAGTCATTATCCCCTATTCAGTTCAGTTATCAGCGAATGGCAGTTCTTCGAAAATCAACCCAATTGTAAAATAAAAATCCAACATAAAACATAAACATGAATCATTAGTTCCCAGCTATGATAACATATATGAAATAAATATTGAATCATACATATTGAATCACAAAAGCTCAATATCAGTTATTACCCGATTTCCATTTCAGTCTAATATTAAGAAACCCAAAATTCGAAATAAAATTCAAATAAACATTAAATCAGATTGTGCACAGGTGTTAGGCACATGTGTCCATGTGTCAGAGAGGGTTTCATATCCACCAAAGTGGATACGAAGTATCACGACCCGCACCCGGAGTAAGGGGAACGAGTGCGTGACAGCGTCCTAGCCTATGCCGCAGAAACGATGTAGAACGCTGTCTAGGACTACTATCTAACAACAGTTATAATATCAAACCGGTCGAGAATGATCAACTCCGAATGGAGGACAAGAAATGACAATATAATATACTAAATCACAAACTCTAAGAAAGATAGATGATACCGAAAGATAAAGACAACAAGATATGAAATATCATCTAGAAGATCCAACACAGAAATAATACAAGTCTAGAGTCAACAATCTCTAATACAAATACTAAAATAATAACAAGGCAAAATATAATCTGGAGACAAAGTCCAGTACCAAACTAAACCAGCTAAGCTACTCTAAAGCTCCATCGGCTGGAGCTAACCCATGCTGAACTAGGGTCTCCAAGTCTAGGCCAACTATGTCATAAGGACCGTAGTAGGTAGGACATTCGTCCTCGCCATAATCTGTAAAATTTTGTCAACATATCTAGTCAGGATGAAACGAGCACAAATCTCAAATAACAATTATAGTTAGACGATATTGAAAATATAGCAGAAAATAGAGAGAATATACAAGGTAAAATAATGTGTACATGAATCATGGTAAGGCATATCAAGACTGTAACTGAATGTAAGAATAAGAAAACAGTATATATCATGTACGAAAATCTGGAACTATATCTATGTGAGTTTAGTATTAGTTTTAACATGTGATCGGCTTGGGTTGCATAGGAGAAAAGGGCCTGGCTAGTCGTACGTGGAGTGTTTGGCTAATACTCTTAGGAAACAGGAATCAGAGGAGGAAAATTGATCACATAACTATGCTAAGTACCCACATCCCCGACCAGTAAAGTGGATCCAGTAATAACATGTCATGGCACATGATTCTCCGAGTAGGTAGCGAGCCTTTACAGAAATCGTGTCTATACAATATGCAAGGAACAAGGAAAGACTTCCACATGATATACGCTCTCATGACGGAATCCAAACAAATACCAATCCGTGTGAACAATGTGTCAAGAGAACAAGGATATCTACACTAAATACAAGAAACATAGACGATATCATAAAACAGAAATATTATCAGAGAATCAAGTCGCCTGAGATCGATAGAAATATGTCAACTGTGTAATCTGGCTCAGAGTAAAATCACAGACCTAAAGATGAGATATCATGAGTTAATTAGGGTTTAACAGTGTATGGCATAATTTCTAGTATATGTTATGCAATCTAGGTCAAACTCAGTCATACTAAGTCACACCAAGCCAAACTAGGTCACACTAGGTTAATCTAAGTCGATCTAGATCAAATAAGGTCAAACTAAGTCAAACTAAATAATACAAAGTCAATCTAAGTCATATTAGGTCATTCTAAGTCAAAGCAAGTCAAACTAGGTCAATCTAAGTCAAAGGTTGACTTACAGTTGACTTTTGGTCAACTCTGGTCAACCCTTGGTCAACTGTAGGTCAAACTTGACTAACGTTGACTTTGGGTCAACTGGTCAACTCTGGCCAAGTTCTAGTCAATTCTAGGCTACGGTTGACTTCTGGTTGACGTTTGGTCAAAATAGTCAACTGTGGTCAACCGAGGTCAAAACTAGTCTAAGTCCACTATTCCTAACCATTACCAACCATAATATCATAATTATAACTATATCTTAACATGTTAAACTCATATCTTAGTTCTAAGGTATTATCTTAACCTTACCTTATTATCCTACCAAGGTAAACTCTTCGCCTTAGCCTCTAACCAATACCCCAATCTACTTTGTCCTCGCTCCACGTATCCTCCAATAGTCTACCAAGGTATTCTAACCCTATCCTTGTATCTCGAAACTGTACCATGGTATCTTGATACCTTACTTCATTACCTTAGCACACCACTCAAGATACCCTCTACCCTATCTCTAAACTAGTATCCAACTCTATCCACTAACTCTAATATCCATATTCCAATCTAATCCAACATTCAACCATTATCCAAAATCCAACTAACATGTATATCTAAATACCCTTACTAACTTATCTAACTTATAACAATTATCTAACATAGCTAACCCTCTAACTCTCTAACACAACTAACTTATCTCATACCCTCCAACTCCCTAACATATCAATCTAACTTTCTAAACTAACCACAAAACTTCAATCTAACACACTAACTAACTTAGACACACACACACACACTCACACAAGGGGGCACACATACTCATGCATAAGTGGGGGGGTTTAGAGGGCTGCGAAGGGGGGTGGCTGCCCCTGCTGCTGCTGTGTGTTGCTGCTGCTGCTGCCACGGGCTGCCTGCTGCAGGGCAGTGTGCAGCTGCCCAGTTGGCTGCTGCTACTGCAGCCCCAAACATGGCTGCTGCCTTGTGGCAGCAGCTTCCCCTCTTCCCTTCATCCATTCATTCATACATTCTTTCATGCACCCATTTCATTCATTCCAATCATCTTCTCCTTACTTCATTCATTCACACATTCAATTTCACATATCCAATCCTCTCACTCTCACAAACACATACCAAACCACCACCATACACTTCTAATATATCACAACACTCACACAAGCACAACACTACACCACATCCACTCTCACTCTCACAAACACAACACAACCACATCTCACACTCTCATGACACAAACTCACATACATATATTCATCAAAACCACTCTCCACACACCAACACACACCCTCAATCATGGCAACCCACAAACCAAATAGGTAGGCATGCTCCCCATCTCTCTAACACACATCAAACCACCACCACACATCCACCAACATATAAATATATGACAATATAGCTCAAAATAGTCCACTACCTATAATTATACTATTTAATACATAGATACATGTAAATATGACATGTAGGCCTAAAACACATACCCAACCTTGTAGGGAGCCTAATGAAAACCATGGGGAACCTATCTAACATGTCTAAACTACCCTCTAACTAATCTAAATCTGAAATTAGAGGACAAAAATGTCAATGGGGCATTCCTACAAATACTTGGTGGGCCACCCACGAAATTTCTTCTTGGGTGCCATAAAAACCATCATAACTTTCAAATGATGACTCCAAAGTGTCTCAAAATCAAACCTAAGGATGGTACATACATGAGGGTGGTTCCTATGGATGCAAAACTATCAAAAATACAAGGAAACTTGAATTAAAGAGAAGGTTATACCTATTGGGAGTTGATTTCCAATGAAAACTCAAAAGGACACGAAGCAGACACAGACTCTCCTCAAAGTTGGACACTCCTTCCTTGCTCCTTGCTCCAATTTATAGCTAGGACCCTTTCCTTGGTAGATTAGGTGGAATGGATGGAGATTTGGAAGGTTTAAGAGATCAAAACTTGGAGGGAAGCTCTCAAGTTTTGGGGAAGAACACAAAAGAGGAAAAATGAGACTACTCTTGAAATGAAAGAAATTGGGAACCTCCCTATTGTGGCCGGCCATGATAACCCTAGGGTTGGGCTATTGAAAAGTCAAGGATGCCCCTAACTAAGTCCTCTTTGGCTAAATATTCAAGTGCAAAAGGTTGGGGTCAAAAAGGTCAAGTTTAAGTCATTAATCTAACCATTCTAATTAAGTAGGATTAGTCTAATTACACTAACCTAATTAATGAGGATTGTGGGCCATGGCTAACTAATCTTGGGGTTCCGACTAGAGTCTAAGCTACCCGGATCACTAACACAAGTCGGAACGAAACGAAACTTATACCCAACTAAACAAATCCCGAAAATACAATATTAAAATATAAAAATCCCAAAATATTAAAATATAAAAAAATGACCAAAATCATAAAACACTAATTTAATGATATTAAAATAATCAAAATCACCAATAAATCAATAACATGATTTAAACCTATTATTAAATAATCAATTTTACAAAAGTTCAAAATTACCCTCATTTTTAAAAATAGGCAGTTACAATCCTACCCCCCTTAAAAAATTTTTGTCCTAGAAATTCAAATTGGTTGTACTCTTCTCTAGGTCAAGCCCTCAACAAACAAAGTCTATTAAATTCTATACAAAGTTATATAACATGCAATCCAGGAAATTAGAACACATGCATGGTTGTAGTCTCTACAGTATCATGTTATTACAGTCTTCATTGTGGTGTTATATTTATCTAGCATGATCATCACATATTCAAACTAAAGGTACTAAGAAAACAATCATCAATCAATGGGTGGAAAGAAATAGGTAAAAGGAAGGAACAAGATCTAACCTCCTAATCCATCGCCTGCAAGGTGGATCTCCTCGACAGTCATCACAAAAGCCCTGCCCTGGCAGGGTATATCCCACTGCTGGTATGGGGCATGATGCTGTACCGCAGGTGGCCTAACCCGTACTCCCTGAGCTGTACCAGTAATACGAGGGCTCACGGGACAATCTCTCATATGATGTCCGCTTCACCGCAATAGAGGCACATCCCCAGCCTCTTCCTACAAACCTCCCAGATATGATCGGGTTTCTTACAGAAATTGCATAGAGGGCCTTTCTGCACCTGCCTCTGCTGATGGTACTGTACCTGCTGAACTGGTGCCTTAGCCTGAAACTGCTGCTGGTGCTGCAAAAAAGATTGATGCTGTAGCTGAGGACGTTTAACAGCCCCCGCACTACTAGTATCCCCCGAGAACATATCACGGTCCCTCTTGGGCTTCAAGCCCCACTCCCTCTCTACCTTGCGGGCCTTCGCAAAGATCTCAGCGTAAGTCGTATAGAAGGATGGGATAAGGATATTGATATCCCAGATCAATCCCTCTTTGAAATAGCTCGCTCAGATCTCCGGGTCGCGAACCATATACTCCACATATCAGCTCAGACGGCCAAACTCTGCGACGTACACCTCCACAGACAAACCGCCCTGGTGCAGGTTCTGAAACTGCCTCGCCAAGTCGATCTTGCCCGTAGAAGAAAAAAACTTCTCCTTGAAGAGAACCTTGAACTCGACCCAGGTATGGCCCTCCCAGCAAGAGCTGGCTCGTTCATGAACCAAGTACGGGTGGTGTCCAACAATTATAGCCCTACCGCCTCGACCTATAGGTCGTCTGCTAGGCGGAAAGCCCTCATCTGTCGCTCGATGTCCTCAAGCCAGTTGTCAGCATAAACTATGCCCTCAGTCCCGCTAAAGTTACGAGGCCCTAACTTCTTGAAGTCCTGAATGTCACCCGACCTCGGACGCGCTCCCTGATGTGGAGCCCTCTGCTCCACGGCTGCTAAGGCCAACTGATGGGCATCCTCTATGCCCTGATGCATCGTGTCGGTCTGTCTCTGCTGTACCTCAGACTGGGCTCTCTTAGTCTCCAACATCTGCTGGAAGAAAGCAAGCATCTGTCCCATGTCTGTAGGCAGAGGAGGCGGAGGGGGAAGAATATCTGCAACTGACGGAGGAGTCCGCTGTGTAGGAGGAGGAAGAGTGCCCACGTCAACAGCTAGTACTGCAGCAGAAACAGTCGTAGCAACCTCCGGGACAGTCCTCGAAACTGGTAAAGGAGCGCCCCGAAAAGCTGCTGCCGACGCTCCGACTGCGACAGAAGTGACTGGATCAGGCCCGCGAGATATAGCGGACCCCTCAATATCTGCGGCCTCAGGATGTTGTGATCTTGTCTGCACCATCCTGAAGACAAATTAAAAGAAGAAAATTAATATAGCATAAGAAATATTATATCAAGAAGGACAGTTAGAATGCAAGAATCAATATCAAAAAAGGCAGTTAAAATGATCAGCAAGTGGAAGTTTTCCTATTTTGTGATTGAGTTATCTTCGCCTATAGCCTATCCTAGATATGTACCACAGGCTCGTAACAGCACTCTAAGTCGAGCGTCACTACGACATCGTACTAATTGCGACTTCTGACCTGCATGGGCCACAACTAAAAACATGTCACGACCCGCACCCGGAGTAAGGGCACGAGTACGTGATATCGTCCCAGCCTACGCCACAGAAACGACATAGAATGCTATTTAGGTCTACTATTTAACAACAGTTATAATATCAAAATCTGTCGAGAATGGTCAACTCAGAATGGAGGACAAGAAATGACAATATAATATACTCAATCACAAACTCTAAGAAAGATAGATGATACCGAAAGATAAAGACAACAAGATATGAAATATCATCCAGAAGATCCAATACAGAAATAATACAAGTCTAGAGTCAACAATCTCTAACACAAATACTAAAATAATAACAAAGGAAAATGTAATCTGGAGACAAAGTCCAGTACCAAACTAAACCAGCTAAGCTACTCTAAAGCCTCATCGGCTGGAGCTAATCCTTGCTCAACTAGGGTCTCCAAGTCTAGGCCAACTATGTCATGAGAACCGTAGTAGGTAGGACACTCGTCCTTGTCATAATTTGTAAAATTTTATCAATATATCCAATCAGCATGGAACGAGCGCAAATCTTAAATAACAGTTCTAGTTAGACGATATTGAAAATATAGCAGAAAATAGAGAGAATATACAAGGAAAAATAATGTGTACATGAATCATGGTAAGGCATATCAAGACTGTAACAGAATGTAAGAACAAGAAAGCAGTATATATCATGTACGAAAATCTGGAACTATATCTATGTGAGTTTAGTATTAGTTTTAACATGTGATCGCCTTGGGTTGCACAGGAGAAAAAGGCCTGGCTAGTCATACATGGAGTGTATAGCTAACACTCTTAGGAAACAGGAATCACAGGAAGAAAAATGATCACATATCTATGCTAAGTACCCCCATCCCCGACCAGTAAAGTGGATCCAGTAATGACATGTCATGGCACATGATTTTCCGAGGAGGTAGCGTGCCTTCGCAGGAATCGTGTCTATACAATGCAGAAGGAACAAGAAAAGACTTGCAGAGGATATACCAAGAAATACAAGGAATAATATCTCATGACGGAATTCAGACAAATACCAATCCATGTGAACAGCGTGTCAAGAGAACAAGGATATCTAAACTAAATACAAGAAACATAGACGATATCATAAAACAAAAATATTATCAGAGAATGTACTCGCCTGAGATCCGATGGAAATATATCAACTGTGTAATCTGGCTCAGAGTGAAATCACAGACCTAAAGATGAGATATCATGAGTTAATTAGGATTTAACAGTGTATGGCATAATTTCTAGTATATGTTATGTGATCTAGGTCAAACTCAGTCATACTAAGTCACACCAAGCCAAACTAGGTCACACTAGGTCAATCTAAGTCAATCTAGATCAAATAAGGTCAAACTAAGTCAAATTAGATTATATAAAGTCAATCTAAGTTATACTAGGTTAATCTAAGTCAAAGCAAGTCAAACTAGGTCAATCTAAGTCAAAGGTTGACTTATAGTTGACTTTTGGTCAAATGGTCAACTCTGATCAACTCTGGTCAACCCTTGGTCAACTGTAGGTCAAACTTGACTAACGTTGACTAACAGCTGACTTTGGGTCAACTGGTCAACTCTGGTCAAGTTCTAGTCAATTCTAGGCTACGGTTGACCTCCGGTTAACTTTTGGTCAAAATAGTCAACTGTGGTCAACCGAGGTCAAAACTAGTCTAAGTCCACTATTCCTAACCATTACCAACCATAATATCATAATTATAACTATATCTTAACATGTTAAACTCATATCTTAGTTCTAAGGTATTACCTTAACCTTACCTTATTATCCTACCAAGATAAACTCTTTGCCTTAGCCTCTAACTAGTACCCCAACCTACTTTACCCTCGCTCCACGTATCCTCCAATAGTCTACCAAGGTATTCTAACCCTATCCTTGTATCTCGATACCGTACCATGGTATCTTGATACCTTACTTTATTACCTTAACACACCACTCAAGATACCCTCTACCCTATCTCTAAACTAGTATCCAACTCTATCCACTAACTCTAATATCCATATTCCAATCTAATCCAACATTCAACCATTATCCAAAATCCAACTAACATGTATGTCTAAATACCCTTACTAACTTATATAACTTATAACAATTATCTAACATATCTAACCCTCTAACTCTCTAACACAACTAACTTATCTCATACCCTCCAACTTCCTAACATATCAATCTAACATTCTAAACTAACCACAAAACTTTACTCTAACACACTAACTAACTTAGTCACACATACTCACACAAGGGGGCACACATACTCACTCACAAGTGAGGGGATTTAGAGGACTACGAAGGGGGGGGCGGGCAGCCCCTGCTGCTGCAGCTGATTATAGCAGCAGCTGCTGCTTTGTGTTGCTGCTGCAACACAGCAGCTAGCTGCTGCTGCCATGGGTTGCCTGCTGCAGGGAAGTGTGCAGCTGCCCAGTTGGCTGCTGCTACTGCATCCCCAAACATGGCTGCTTCCTTGTGGCAGCAGCTTCCCCTCTCCCCTTCATCCATTCATTCATACATCCTTTCATGCATCCATTTAATTCATTCCAATCATCTTCTCCTTACTTCATTCATTCATATATTCAATTTCACATATCCAATCCTCTCACTCTCACAAACACATACCAAACCACCACCATACACTTCTAATATATCACAAAACTCATAAAAGCACAACACTACACCACATCCACTCTCACTCTCACAAACACAACACAACCACATCTCACAATCTCATGACATAAACTCACATACATATATTCATCAAAACCACTCTCCACATACCAACACACACCCTCAATCATGCCAACCCACAAACCAAATAGGTAGGCATGCTCCCCATCTCTCTAACACACATCAAACCACCACCACACATCCACAAACATATAAATATATGACAATATAGCTCAAAACAGTCCACTACCTATAATTACATTATTTAACACATAGATACATGTAAATATGACATGTAAGCCTAAAACACATGCCCATCCTTGTAGGAAGCCTAATAAAAACCATGGGGAACCTATCTAACATGTCTAAACTACCCTCTAACTAATCTAAATCTGAAATTAGAGGACAAAAATGCCTATGGGACATTCCTACAAATACTTGGTGGGCCACCCTCGAAATTTCTCCTTGGGTGCCACAAAAACCATCTTAACTTCCAAATTATGACTCCAAAGTGTCTCAAAATCAAACCTAAGAATGGTACATACATGGGAGTGGTTCCTATGGATGCAAAACTATCAAAAATGTAAGGAAACTTGAATTAAAGAGAAGGTTATACCTATTGGGAGTTGATTCCCAATGAAAACTCCAAAGGACACGAAGCCGACACGGACTCTCCTCAAAGTTGGATACTCCTTCCTTGCTCCTTGCTCCACTGTATAGCTAGCACACTTTCCTTGGTAGATTAGGTGGAATGGATGGAGATTTGGAAGGTTTAGGAGATCAAAACTTGGAGGGAAGCTCTAAAGTTTTGGGGAAAAACAAAAAAGAGGAAAAATAAAACTACTCTTGAAATAAAAGAAATTGGGAACCTCCCAATTGTGTTCGGCCATGATAACCCTAGGGTTGGGCTATGGAAAAGTCAAGGATGCCCCTAACT
Organism: Iris pallida; assembly: GCA_029216955.1. Lineage (NCBI taxonomy): Eukaryota > Viridiplantae > Streptophyta > Magnoliopsida > Asparagales > Iridaceae > Iris > Iris pallida. Next base: position 3,822,285 of record JANAVB010006390.1, read on the forward strand.
AAGTCCTCTTTGGCTAAATATTCAAGTGCAAATGGTTAGGGTCAAAAAGGTCAAGTTTAAGTCATTAATCTAAGCATTCTAATCAAGTGGGATTAGTCTAATTATACTAACCTAATTAATGGGGATTGTGGGCCATGGCTAACTAATCTTAGGGTCGCGACTAGAGTCTAAGCTACCCGGGTCACTAACACAAGTCGGAACGAAACGAAACTTAAACCCAATTAAACAAATCCCAAAAATACAATATTAAAATATAAAAATTCCCAAAATATTAAAATATAAAAAAATGACCAAAATCATAAAATACTAATTTAATGATATTAAAATAATCAAAATTACCAATAAATTAATAACATGATTTAAACCTATTATTAAATAATTAATTTTACAAAAGTTCAAAATTACCCTCATTTTTGAAAATAGGCAGTTACACGAAGTGTCCAGAACCATTTAGACATGTACAGACACATACTACATAGCATAATATCGTGCGACGGGGATACGAGTTCTTGCACACGACACACGACACAAGACACCTCGTGATCGTGTCTACGTATTCGCCATAGATAGGGCTAGAGATTCGATACCCTAATTTGGGTTCAAAATATGTCTGTGTGTGACACGACACACATATCAGTCGAAAGGAACTGACTGAACCGTGTCAGTATAAAACACGTGCGTGCGTGAGAACGTGTCTGATACGACACGTGGCTACGCGTGGCTTGGAGGGTAACCTGTCAGTCACTGTCCCGACCTACCAGCCAAGTGTCAGGCAACCACGTGGTGTGTCGTGTCCCGACAGAGTGTCGGGTAGCAGGGTATCCGAGCGGGGCTCTGTGCTGCGTGTCCAATCCAATTTTGGACACAGTAAAAACACAAAAATCAACTCAGTCGTGTATGAAATCAAATAGCACATTAAGCTCTACAAATCAGTTCAAAAAGAATTCAAAAACAATAATAAAAATCTCTCTTGGGCATTTCATCAAACACCTAAAAGCCTACACTGATACGTGTCCGATACAGACACCAAATCGACACAAATTTCTACCAAACTATTTTCTACAGATAGGAGACCCCTAGATGGATGCATCTATGGAATAAAATCAGGAATTTAGGGTAATTTGTAGGAATTACCTATAGGAATCCAATCTCCAAGAAAAAGCCAAAAATAATGAAGTCTTCTTCCTCAAGCTATGTCCCAATGAGCTCTCCTCCTTCCAAACTAGCCTCTTTCTTCTTCTACTCCAGATTTGGATTCAAATACAAGAGATTGGGATCAATTTGGTGGAGGAATGATGAAAGGGAGAAGAAATTAGGGTTTTTTAAAGGGGAATTTCTAAAAGAGGCAAGTTATTATGAGGAGACATTATATAGGCTGAAATTAGGTTTAGTATGGGCTGTGGCAGCCGGCCATGTAGGGGATTAGGGTTAGGGTTTCATGTAAATGGGCTTGAGCCAAGTTCATAAGCTAGCTATCTCAACCCCTTAGCTATAAGTCCAAAATACATAACTCTCCCAATCCTCTCATGAACCCTAGCCACACTCAAGTCAACTAAGACAAACTTAAGTCGCATTAGGGTCCCACACCCTGCTAACAAAGTCACTAAAGTCAAAGTCAAACTCTAGGCTAGTCTCTAAAGTCACAACTAGCAAAAGTCAAAAAATTACAACACCAATGCAATAATTAATAAAATAATTCACAAAAATCAAAATAACCAAGATACCCTCAAGACTAAAATATGGTAGTGACAGTTGACGATCTGACGATGAATCAACCTTGCTATGGCTCTCTGGCGCCTTTGATGGGACTCTGGGGTCACCGATCAAGATGTTGTCTGGATGAGAAGACCCCTTGAAGATGGTTGGTTGGTTCTTTGGTGGATAGTTGGATGAGGGTGGTCGACTCTTCGTAGATGAAGATCGCTGCTCCTTTGAAGATTGTCGATTGTCAATGTTCTCCCTTTCTTTTTCTCTTTCCTCTCCTTGTGGAAGAAGAACTCCTTCTATTTATAGAGAACCGAGCACATATGCGATGTGTATTAGGGTTCCTGAGATATAAAAAAATCTACCATTATTGCAGAGTACGGGCTTCTGCGGTGCTGACACGTGGCGGACATCGAGATTCCTCTCAAAAGATATCTTTGGTGGTTATAAACATAACCGAAGGAGGTGACACGTGGTGCATGTCCATTTTCTTGCTCGGATACAGTCGAGTAAATCTTGGAATTTCATCCTAGATTTAGAGTCTAATTGATCCTTATCTAAGATTTAAATCAATCTGATATGATATCAATCATGATTTAATCCCAATCTTCTCTACAAGAGGCAGTTTAAACAAACCAATTAGGGTGGACCCATGCTTTCTACGCATCTGGTGAGGACTAAGTGCTGCTGTGCTTTTGGGGCGACAAGTAGACCGTGCTTCTGGAGACGACGGAACCTCTGTACCTTCAGACAACGAGTGGACTTGGCTTCGAATGACGACGAGACTTCTGTGCTATAGAGCAACTTATGAAGCTATGTTTCGGGCTACCAAAGTTACTGTGCTGTAGGCGACAAGTAGGCTTGTGCTTCAGGTTGATGAGGTTACTGTGCTTTTAGGGCGACAGGTTGACTTGCATTACTTGCGATGGGAGTTCCCAAGTCTCTTGTAGAGAAGTGGCTTAAGCTTCTAATCCGGAGCAGATGACTGTACCATAGGAATGGAGATGGTGTGAGCTTATCACCATCCTGTGCCTCATATAGATGCAGGTAAGTAGCTGTGCCTCTGAACAGTAAAGGCGTTGGCTACAAAGGTAAGGGTATGACATCCTTGCACGTCTGAGATTGGCGCAGGCAGATAGCTGCGCCTCTGGAGTGAAGACACTGGCTTTTGGAATAAAAGAAGGGGATGGGGGCCCTACCACCATCTTGTTTCTGAGGTTGCCACAGGGAGGTGGCTGCGCCTCTAGCTCGAAGGCTCTGGCTTCTTTAATGTGTCGAGTTACTGATATACTTCTAAGAGGCTGCACCTACAAGAATATCAGAACATGCTTCGGTAGAGGTTAATCTTCCAGGATGTGTATTGATAAGAAGGAAGGCTGTGGTTCGATGAAGACTGCATCCCTTGTAGATCCCTCTAGGCTTCTGTCGAATCTGTTCTAGATCCTTTGTAGAAGAACAGAATTAGTCCTTTATGTATAGTCCTGATGTCTCTGTACTAGACTTTGGTAGACATGACAATGAAGGGACTTCTTCTATATCTTCTGTTTTATTTTTTTAGTACTTAGCCTGAGTCTTTTGCATCTTTTGCGCCTTGGCGAAGGGATGTCTTCAGCTGAGATTTTTCATGCTTCTACAAGACCTCCTTCAAAGTTTCTCGAACTTGAGTCAAGCTCGGGATACTTTGAACAGAAGTATGAACACGCGTCAGGACTGTATGAGCTGGGAGATGGTTGGTGTCACGCCTAGCTCTTAGCATTACAGAGCATGGGCACCTGATGGCTTCTTGACATTTGAGCCTCTTGCATCTTTGCAGGGATTGTGAATCTCTTTAGCAGAGGAGGTTCAGAGTCACGTTCCTTTGGTCACTCGTAGTACTGCCATCTGTCATGGAGTGGAGCTTTAGCTTAACTTGTATGCATCCTTCTGACCGATGTCTGGCTCATCTTAGACCATGCAAATAGCCTACATAAAAGACTGTCCTCCTTCAAGAGAAGACTCAGCTGCTTCAACAATGGCCTTGCTTGCCCGATATTCGGCTCCTGACGAACCTGAAGTTTGTTTGAGGCGACCGTCGGTGGCAAATATTTTTATCCAAAGAAGCTGTAGTAGAACTACCATTGGATCTCGAAACGTCATGCGTCCTGGATGTCATGGGCGTCAATGGCAGCTCGGACTTCTACTTCCTCTTATCCTTCAGTTTATGAGAGACCATATGTATTTTTGTTATAGAAAATATTGCCTTCTTTGTATCTGAAGTTTTTGTTTTCCCATCTCTGTTCTGTCTCTCTTCATGGTTATGAACCCTATACAGAGATAAGAATTCCCTCAGAGGGGATAGCTTTATTGGGGACGGGGTGTTTACTTAGAGGTTATGTGGATATGGCAAACATGGGAGTTTTTGTAGAGACACTTTCCTTACTCAGAGGTAATATGGACACGGTAATGATAGACTCTCCTGGGGTATAGAATGACTCAGAGGTAATATAGACGTGAAGGATTCTATAGATGACAATTGTAGAGAATTGTCAGGGAAAGGGTAGAAGAAGGGGATGAGGGCCCTACCACCATCTTGTTTCTGAGGTTGGCGCAGGGTGGTAGCTACACCTCTGGCTCGAAGGCTCTGGCTTCTTCAAAGTGCCGAGTTACTGATATACTTCTGAGATGCTGCACCCACAAGAATATCAGAACATGCTTCGGTTGAGGTTAATCTTCCAGCATGTGTATCAAGAAGAAGGAAGGTTGCGCTTCGATGAAGACTACATCCCTTATAGATCCCTCTAGGATTATGTCGAATCTGTACTAGATCCTTTGTAGAAGAACAAAATTAGTCCCTTATGTATAGTCTTGATGTGTTTGTACTAGACTTTGGTAGACATGACAATGAAGGAACTTCTCTCCATATCTTATGTTTTGTCTTTTTAGTACTGATCCTGAGTCTTTTGCATCTTCTGCACTTTGGCGAAGGGATGTCTTCAGCTGGGATTTTTCATGTTTCTATAAACATCTCATAAAAAGATCCATATAGTACTAATCTGTGTTAACAACGTGTCATCATCAAATAAAGTAGTCTAAAATAGGCAATATAGATACTATCATGAATGAAAACTAACAGAGGATGTACTCGCCTGATACCCTGAGCAACAGATGTGAATAGATGGCTGAACTGGAGTAACAGAGTCCTATTTAGAGAAATACAGGTTATAATGTGTTCAACATTGAATAATTGGAGTATACAATGCAATCTACATGATATTAGGCCTCTCTAAGTCAAAGTCAACTCTTGGTCAACTTTTAGTCAAACTAAGTAAACATTTAGGGTTTGGTCAACTGTCTAGTCAAACAAGGTAAATATTAGATTATTGGGTCAATATCTAGGTCAACTCTATAGGGCTAACTCAAAACTAAACCATAGACTAGGATACCATATAGTACTATATCATATATATACATCTATCACTTATATACATATAGCCTCTCATATCTAGTACATACATGACATACATATATAGGTATCTCAATATCTACATCTAAATATATATCCTGTATCAATTATAACTCAACTTATCTCTACTAACTATAATACAAACATACATACATGACCAATGCTTAACCTATATATCACATATATATATATTCTCACCTATAAAGCATATATATATATATATATATATATATATTATATATATATATATATATATATATATATATATATATATATATATATATATATATATATATAACTCTCACCAAACCCCTGTCCAATGAACTGGACAAACAACAAAAGGGCAAGACCATTACCTAGTAGAAGGGCAATGAACCCAAGACCCCCAAATCCAGTGAATAATAAGTGGGCAGTGTGATGTGTGTGCAGATAATGATGTGTGTGTTTGCAGATATGCTATGGAGTGCAAGACAGTTAGTGTAATGTGCAGTGAACATGTGTGTTTGAAGTGTAGAGATGAATGTGAATGTAGTAAAGGGAAAGTCCTGCAGGGGTAAAGATGTAGGGTATGCAGACAGTTGATTTATGAATGTAGTGAGCAATTATATGCAGGGGTATGCAGACAGGGTATACAATGTTGGCCCATTGGTCATATGGTCAACCTGATTTTAATAATTGATCAAACTCTGTCTGGATATACAAAGCTAGTTGGGACATCTCGGTTTCTTGGACATAAGCAAGATTGGCTATCTACTCCGTTCAAGACTGAAGATCTGTTTGCCTACTCGAGTCTGTATTTCCTATGCAATGTAATTTTCATTTTATTTGAGTCTAGGAATATGTTGTACACCGAGTCGTACTGGCAAATAGGCTATCCCCAAAATAGTTCAAAATATTTTTAAAATGACCTATCAAAATGTTTACAAAAAGGTTTTCAAAAAAGTTTTCAAAAATCACCAAAACCTATTTTTAAAAACCCTAACCTAACCCTGACAGAACTCGGCCAGAGTTCGGCCAGAGTTCGGTTGGTGGCCGTTGTGATTTTGAATCTCTGGAACTTGGTCCTCCTGCAGTTGCGGATTTGACCGAGATTTGCTCAAAGAGTTCTGCCCGAATTCTGCCCGAATTCTGCAGAAGTCTGCCTTTGGAACTCCTATAAATAGAAAAGAATTTCGATCATTTTAACTCACTCATTCACTTTCAATCTTCTCTCTATCTAAAGCTTTCAGTCTTCCAAAGAGTTTTCTAGAGCTTTCAATTTCAGATCCCAAGCCAGTTACAATCCTCTAGTCAATTTGCCAGTGCGGTACGGTCTAGAAGTTTCTGAAAGATTGTAATCAGAAGGCTTGATTGAAGAATACCTCTTCACATTTGAAGTTGGACGAGTTCTTCATATCAAAGCTCGCGTTGTAGAAGTTGCAAGGACTTTGTAAGAAAACTTACGATTTTTCCAATAGTGGATTCAACTGGTAGCAAGAGTTCTACCGACTGGATTAGTCCTCAACAGAGGGATACCAGTATACATCGCTGTCTTTGCGTTTGCTCTCTTAACTTTGCCTTTATATTATTTCAGTTGTGATTAATATTTTGTGATTGTGCTGCTAACATTTTTATTTAGCATTATTCCGCTGCCAACTCTATTCACCCCCCTCTAGAGTATTACGCTTTACTATTTTGTTCCTACAATTGGTGTCAGAGCAGGTATTACAGGTAAAGCAAAGGTAACAGTGTAATTATTTATTCATTTTAATTAACTGTTATATAGATCACAGCACAACACATGGCAACTGTGAAATTCATAAGTGAAGGCCAGGCCACAAACAGACCCCCACTGTTTGATGGTACAAATTATACATATTGGAAAACACGGATGAGTTTCTTCTTGAAATCTCTTGATTTTGATTTATGGTCCATTGTTCTTGATGGCTATCAAAAGCCACCTCGTATAAATGTTGAAGGAGTTTTAGTTAAAAAATCCCATAGCAGATATATAGAGGAAGAAAAGAAAAGGGTCAGTCTTGACGTACGTGCCATTAATGCTCTCTTTTGTGCTTTAGACAGAACTGAATTTAACAGGGTGTCTATCTGCACAACAGCTAATGAAGTATGGAAGCTACTCGAAGTCACACATGAAGGCACGACTCAAGTCAAGGAATCTAAAGTCAGAAGACTTACTCAAGAGTACGAGGCGTTCAAAATGAAGCCCAATGAAACAGTTACACAAATGTTCGACAGATTCTTGGATATTGTAAATCCTTTGTCCTTCCTAGACAAAGATTACAGTAACCATGAAAAGATTCGCAAACTCCTGCGAGCTCTCACCAAGAACTGGATTCCAAAGGCTACTGCTATTATTGAAGGGAACGACCTCACAACTATGTCCCTCGAAGTACTCATGGGTAAGCTACTCACTCATGAACTGGAGCTACAAGATTTTGAAGAGCCTGTACCAAAGGAGAAGACTATCGCCCTCAAGGCTCAGCACAGAAAAGCTGCTGAAGATGACTCAGACAGCAGTGGATCTGACGCTGAAGATCAAGCTCTCCTAGCAAGGAAGTTCAAAAGATTCATGAGACATGAGAAGAGAGTCAAAGAGAACAACAGCAACAACTGGTACCAAGAAGATGCTGTCTGTTATGGCTGCAAGAAGAAGGGACACATGAAGAAGGATTGTCCCACAAACTCATCATCGAGCAAGAAGAACAACAGGTATGAAAAACGGAACCTGAAAAGATCAACATCTCGGAAATATGCCAACACCAGCATATGGCATGAGAGTGAAGCCAGCGACTCAGAAGACGAACACTCAGAGGACGCTACAAATGTATGCTTCATGGCAACCGATCAGGTACCTACTGAACCTGTAGAAACTTATGATGACTTCACCTTTGAGCAATTAGGAGATGCCTTCAGTGACCTGATGACAGATTACAGGAAACTGCATAGTAAGTATTAGACCTCTAAGAAGGTACTCAAAGAGTACAAAGGTAAAATAGGTAGACTTACCGACCTACTAGCTGAGGTTAGAAATAATGTTAGTGAGTCTGGTGAGCTTTCTTCAATAAAGCTCTTATTACACGAGACTACCAAGTCATCTGAAGAGAAAGACAAAATTATTGACCAACTCAAGGAAGAACTTTCTATAGAGAAGAAAAGTCTTCAATGTGCATAAATCAGAATGGAATCACTTACTTCTGATTATACTAAGTTGTATGACACTTCCAAAAGATTGGAAATTAGGTTAGGAAAACAGCCTGAGCCTGCTGCTTCCTACCCTAACACGTGTCACTTACTGAGAAATCGGAACATTTCCAAGCCAAACACTGTCAGACCTAACCCTATCAAACCTTTACCCCAAAAGGTCAAGCCCAAACAAGATTATAGGTATGCTTTCTTCTATACTAGAAAACCCAAACCTACCAACCATGCACACCACTCAGCTTTCAACACTCGACATGCACAATGTCATTATTGTGGCCTCATTGGTCATATATCATCTGCATATAGAATGAGAAAGCTTGTAGATTTAAATATTTATGCTTGGATACCTAAAGCTAATAATTCAGGACCCTACAAGAAATGGGTACCAAAGATTTCATCTGCAAACTGTTTTGTAGGTAGAACACCCTTCACATGCTAGAAGCAAATGGATCCTCGACAGCGATTGCTCACGGCATATGACCGGTGACGCTATCCTATTTGCAACACTGTCGAAGAAAAAGAAGGAAGGCTATGTCTCTTTCGGTAATAATTTGAAAGGGTATATTATTGGTATCGGTGATGTTGGTAAGTCTCCCTATCCTGTAATTAAGGATGTCTGTCTGGTTACCGAGTTGAAACATAACCTACTCAGCATAAGCCATCTAGCTGATTATGGTTATGGCATCAACTTTGACAAAGACAAATGTACTATAGTTGATGGCTCAACTGGTAGTACTATCTTTGAAGGTATCAGGAAAGACAATATATATGTTTTCTATTTGTTAGAAGAAACTAACATTTCAGGTAGATGCTTAATGGCCAAGAGTGATGAGAGTCATCTGTGGCATATGAGACTCGGTCACGCTAATATGGATACAATATCAAGATTATCCACAAAGAAGCTAGTACGCGGTTTACCGGACATTACATTCAAGAAGGATTCGGTATGCAGTCAATATGAAAGGAACAAAGCTACCAGATCCACTTTCAAGTCAGTAAACGCAGTATATACTACTAGACCTCTACAATTGCTTCATATGGACTTATTTGGTCCTAGCAGAGTTGCTAGCCTCGGAGGTAAACTTTATGCTTTCGTAATTGTAGATGATTTCTCTAGATACACGTGGGTATATTTCTTGACACGCAAGAATGATGCATTATTCGAATTTGTCGCCTTTTGCAAGAAAGTACAGAATGAAAAAGGTTACATGATCACTCGCATAAGAAGCGATCATGGTGGCGAATTCGAGAATGCTGATTTTGAGCAATTTTGTGACACACACGGTTTTATTCATGAGTTCTCCTGCCCTAGGACTCCACAACAAAATGGAGTTGTGGAACGTAAGAACAGAACTCTAACCGAAATAGCCAGAGTGATGTTAAACCAGTTTAGTCTACCCAAATATTTCTGGGCTGAAGTTGTCAACACAGCTTGCTTTGTTCTCAATAGAGTTCTAATTCGACCCAAATCGAAGAAGACTCCATTTGAGTTATGGTTTGATAGAATTCCTTCAGTTTCATACTTTAGAATTTTTGGTTGTAAATGTTTTATTCTTAATACAAAAGACAATTTGGGAAAATTTGATGAAAAGGCCGATGAAGGTATATTTTTAGGTTATGTGGCCAAGAGCAAAGGATACAGAGTCTTCAACAAACGTACCATGATCATCGAAGAGTCAATCAATGTCACCTTTGATGAATTAAATCAAATAACGATTGATGACAATGACGAAGATACATCTGTACCAAGCTCAACTCCAGCTGATTCTCAACCAAGCTCTGTACTAGCTGAACCTCCTAGAGAAGATCCAGGAACCAGCTACCTTCAGAATGAAGCAAAAAGGTTGAAATTTATAGCAAATCATCCAAAGGATTTGGTAATTGGTGATATTACCAAGGGAGTAAGTACTCGTACATCTTGTAGAGATATTGTTTCTAGTGTTGCATTTATTTCACAGCTAGAACCCAAAACTATTGATGAAGCATGTAGTGATAGTTTTTGGATAGATGCTATGCAAGAGGAATTAAACCAATTTAAACAGAATCAAGTTTGGGAACTTGTTCCCAGGCCTGTTGATCATCCGGTCATTGGCACCCGTTGGGTATTCCGAAACAAACTGAATGAGAATGGTTTAGTGACTCGTAATAAGGCTCGACTCGTAGCTCAAGGATACAATCAAGAAGAAGGTATCGACTACGATGAGACTTATGTCCCAGTTGCGAGATTAGAATCCATTCGCATGTTATGTGCATTTGCATGTTTTCATGATTTCAAACTTTTTCAAATGGATGTGAAGAGTGCTTTTTTAAATGACTTTATAAAAGAAAAAGTTTTTGTAGCACAACCTCCAGGTTTTACGGATTTCAAAAACCCAGATCATGTTTTCAAGTTGAAGAAAGCTCTATACGGTTTAAAACAAGCCCCTCGTGCTTGGTATGATCGTCTAAGCTCTTTTCTACTTGATAATGGTTTTTCAAAAGGGAAGGTTGACACTACACTTTTTATTAAATCTTTTAATGACAAGCTGCTTTTAATTCAAATCTATGTTGATGATATTATATTTGGATCTACTGATGAATCTCTGTGTCAAGAATTTTCTAAGTGTATGCAGAATGAGTTTGAAATGAGCATGATGGGAGAGCTGAAATTCTTTCTCGGATTGCAAATCAAACAAACTGATAATGGGACATTCATAAATCAAGCCAAGTACATAAAAGACTTGCTAAAGAAGTTCGATCTGGACAATGTCAAACCTATTGGTACTCCAATGGCAACTTCAACAAAGCTTGATTCAGATGAACAAGGCAAGCCAGTCGACACACGTAAGTATCGAGGTATGATGGGTAGTTTACTTTATTTAACTGCTAGTCGTCCAGATATAATGTTTAGTGTTTGCCTGTGTGCACGTTTTCAAGCTAACCCAAAGGAATCACATCTGTCCGCAGTTAAGCGTATCTTTCGATACCTTAAAGGCACTTCTTCTGTTGGCTTGTGGTATCCCAAAACTAAATCCTTTGACCTTATTGGTTATTCGGATGCAGATTTTACTGGATGCAAAGTTGATAGAAAAAGTACAAGTGGCACATGTCATTTCTTAGGCAAAGCTTTAGTCTCTTGGTTTAGTAAAAAGCAAAATTCTGTAGCCCTACCAACAACAGAGGCTGAGTACATCGCCGCAGGACGTTGTTGCGCTCAGATTTTGTGGATGAAACAAACCTTAGAAGACTATGATTTATTTTACACACATATTCCCATTTTCTGTGATAACACGAGCACTATTAATTTGACTAAGAATCTAGTATGTCACTCTCGTACTAAACATATCGAGATTAGACATCATTTTCTTAGAGATCATCATCAAAATGGAGATATAAACCTTGTGTACATAGATACTGAAAATCAATTAGCTGACATCTTCACTAAACCTCTAGCGGAAGATCGTTTCAATTATTTACGTCGAGAATTAGGAATTTTGGACGTCAATAATATTAATTGATTTTGTTTTATGATTATATCTCAATATGCAAAAACTGTGTTAGAAACAAGCCAATAAAGAGTCTGTCTGTCACCACAACTACGGTTGAAGCGAAGCGGTACTTAAGAGTTCCCCGGTGAACCTCCGCCAGCTGGAACAGTACTCCTACAGCTAATCTGAGACAGTTGCTGTGTAACGACATTTAATTCATAAAATAATATTAATTATGTTAATTGAAGGTTGAAATTACTAATCTTTGAATTAAATATTTGAAATGAGCCAAGCTGGTCATCATGATGATGATGATAGTGATGAGGAGATGTGATTTGATTTTTTAGTGACATTCTATTGTATACTTGGAAATGCTCCAACATTTCAAGTTTTTATCAGTATTTCTTATTATCAGTACTTTTTATCAGCACTTTGTAGTATGCTTTTTCATGGACATGCTTATGGTGTTTCGTTTATGATATTTTAGTTTCTTTCAGCACTTTGTTTAAAGCACTATCTCTTTATACTGCTTCTTCATTACAAACTGCCTGTGAAATAGCATGCCTGAGATTTCTTTTATGTTTTTGAAACAATAGCATGCCTGTGATAATATTCTTTAGAGATAATAGCATGCATGTGATGATAATTTGTAGAAACTTTACATGCCTGTGATGATGTATATCTACTCTTTATGTTTTATTTATTATGTTTTCTCACTATTTGTTCCTTATGCATTAATTGCAGGGGAGCCTTCTGCATTAAATGCGGGGAAGCCTTCTCTTGTACAATTATTTTGCTAAGTGACAAAGGGGGAGAAAATTAAAGATCTAACATATTTTTTTTTGAGTTAAATACAGGACATGAACAATTTCACGTTTTGATTCTTTTTGAACAAGCTTAATGTTATATCATTCATAGTTTGTCAATTATCAAAATGGGAGAGATTGTTGGCCCATTGGTCATATGGTCAACCTGATTTTAATAATTGATCAAACTCTGTCTGGATATACAAAGCTAGTTGGGACATCTCGGTTTCTTGGACATAAGCAAGATTGGCTATCCACTCCGTTCAAGACTGAAGATCTGTTTGCCTACTCGAGTCTGTATTTCCTATGCAATGTAATTTTCATTTTATTTGAGTCTAGGAATATGTTGTACACCGAGTCGTACTGGCAAATAGGCTATCCCCAAAATAGTTCAAAATGTTTTTAAAATGACCTATCAAAATGTTTACAAAAAGGTTTTCAAAAAGGTTTTCAAAAATCACCAAAACCTATTTTTAAAAACCCTAACCTAACCCTGACAGAACTCGGCCAGAGTTCGGCCAGAGTTCGGCCAGACTTCGGTTGGTGGCCGTTGTGATTTTGAATCTCTGGAACTTGGTCCTCCTGCAGTTGCGGATTTGACCGAGATTTGCTCAAAGAGTTCTGCCCGAATTCTGTCCGAATTCTGACAGAAGTCTGCCTTTGGAACTCCTATAAATAGAGAAGGATTTCGATCATTTCAACTCACTCATTCACTTTCAATCTTCTCTCTATCTAAAGCTTTCAGTCTTCCAAAGAGTTTTCTAGAGCTTTCAATTTCAGATCCCAAGCCAGTTACAATCCTCTAGTCAATTTGCCAGTGCGGTACGGTCTAGAAGTTTCTGAGAGATTGTAATCAGAAGGCTTGATTGAAGAATACCTCTTCACATTTGAAGTTGGACGAGTTCTTCGTATCAAAGCTCGCGTTGTAGAAGTTGCAAGGACTTCGTAAGAAAACTTGATGTTTTTCCAATAGTGGATTCAACTGGTAGCAAGAGTTCTACCGACTGGATTAGTCCTCAACAGAGGGATACCAGTATACATTGCTGTCTTTGCGTTTGCTCTCTTAACTTTGCCTTTACATTATTTCAGTTGTGATTAATATTCTGTGATTGTGCTGCTAACATTTTTATTTAGCATTATTCTGCTGCCAACTCTATTCACCCCCCTCTAGAGTATTACGCTTTACTATTTCGTTCCTACATACAATGTAATAAAATACAGATACTTGGTTGTATAAATGCAGTGGGTTATTTGGGAATGCAAGATATATATAGATGTCCTAATACATGTGAGATGTATCAGTGAACCACTATGAGTGGCAGGCTCTGTGTGTAGTGGGTGAATTTGTGTAGGATATGATATGTAACCATGTCCTAATGCAGGACATATAGATAAATGTAATGGTAAATGAATGAAAGGATGGATTTGGTGCTAATTTAAGTATTATAGTGTATACTAATGTACAGCGTGATACAATTTGGTATTGTGATGGTGTTCAGTGAAGGTTATTTGAAGTATCTGATACCTATAAGTATGTAGTGAATTATTGGCAAGACATCTAGATGTATGCAGTAAAATACAAGAAGTGCAGTACAGAAATGTTAGCATGTGCAGTAGCTAAAGAATGCTTATTGTCCGATACTCTAATGCCATACCTATGTAGGATTTGAAATGTACATTTGGTACTGTTTATTAGGCAGATACTTGTGAAGTTGAGAGGGTGGACAGTAAGGACTTAGCATATTAAGTATGCAGGGCATTGCAATGGGAATGAGTGAATGCAAGGGGGTTAATGGAATGTATGAAATGTGTTTCAAATGTGCAGGTAATGTATATGCAAGAGGTGAATCTGTAGTATTGGTTGCAGGACAAGGGTATGTAGGCTATCCAAGTGATATGTGGATATATGAATGCAGGCCAGGCCTTCTTTATATGCAGAACAGATCAACCTAAGTTGGGAAATGAACCTCACTATATGAATGGATCCTAAATCAAGGGCTGAATCCAAAAGTTCGAACCTAATGCATATATCCACATACAGACCACTAAGAAGGTATCTGAACAATTAGTTCAAGTATTGGACTTACGTTCCTAAGGTTGGTACCAAAAGCAATTAGGAGTGAAGTATGACTGATACTCAATCAAGTATTGGCTTAGTGCAACCCAAGGTTGTTCAAAAGGGTGGACAGGGACTAAATAGATGTCGGGGCCAGACTATAAATAAATATGGATTAAAACAATACAGTGAGGACACATCCTTCAAAGGCTACTGTAGTGAAGGATCTGCATAGGTAAATTAATGGATAGATACACCAGAGTATTAGTCAATTGAAGTGGAGCATCACAATATGAGGGCTACTAGTGAATCATGAGGACCTGGACTTAAGTGCAGTGAATGAATGCTCTGATACATGTATTTGCAGTGAATGTTATGTCTCAAGACAATTTAGAATATGGGCAGATGGATATGTATGCAAGTATGTGTGCAGACATGGTAATGTGGATATGCAGTCATGTATGCAGATCATGCAAGTTCAGATAAGTGATATAAAGTACAGACAAGTGTCAAGTGAAATGAATGCATTGGTTATGAATACAGTATTCATCTCACATATCTGAGACATGGGCAGGACAAATAATAATACAATGTAGCAAATGAGTATAAAGGCATGTGTGTGTGTGGTTCACATTTGAATGTGAAGTGCAGAGGTATGCAATTTCAGTACGAAATAGGAAGTGCAAAGCAGGGATGGCAGTGTAATGTTTGTGACAGATGAATGCAGTGACATGGATTCAGAGGGTCATGCAGGGGTATATTGTAGGGGGCCCTAAATGAATGCATCTATGAAGAGAAAACAGAAATTAAAAGGTTTAGAGGGCTCTTACCAATTGGGAGTTGGAATCCCAATAAAAACTTCCTAGATCTAGATTCCCACTAAGCTTCAGTGGTCAAATTGCTCCAATTTCTTCTAGCTAGCCAATAGAGGCTTCCTCTCTTCAAGAGGAAGAGATTGCAATTGGTTTGGATGAATTTGGAGTTAATTTGGATGTTGGGAGCAAATTGGGGAAGAACACCAAATTATGGTTAGGTTTCTAAATGAAAGGAGGAGGAAAGGGGCTAATGATATTATATATAGCATGAGGGGGCTATTCTAGACTGCTGTGGATGGCCACAATGGTTGGGCTAGGGTTTAGTTAAGTTGTATTAGGCTAAAGTCTCTCCTATAATCAATTTTAAGGCCTTTTTAGGAGAAGCGCCCAAGTGGCTTATTAATTCAACTCACAACTAACCTCTATTAGTCATTCTAACATAATTAGAGTCCAACTAACTAGTCTAAGTCCATTAGTTAGGTCCCAAGGTTCATGGTTAGCCTTTAGTCAAAGTTGTTCTAAGGTTTCACTAACTATTGATATTAACACAATGTATTAAATAAAATATTAACTAAAATAATCTGTTTAAGAAAAGTTCAAAAATACCCTCATTTTAGAAGTATGGTAGTTACAAGCAAGGACTCCACCTATAGATACATGGCCAGGTATGGGATTAGGATGTGTCTTAATTGCGGTGGTTTTTGCACTCAAGCTTTGAAGGCATTATTTGTATGGAGATCGGGTAGAAATTTTTACCGACCACAAGATTCTTAAGTATGTGTTTACCCAGAAGGATCTCAACATGAGTCAGAGAAGATGGCTAGAGTTACTAGTGGATTACGATATCAACCTACAGTATCATCCTGGAAAGGCCAACGTAGTTGCAGATGTGTTGAGTAGAAGAGCTGGAGCTTATTTTCTAACAGCACAACACGAGTTGTTAGCAGATCTTCAGAAGATGGGTATAGAGATAGTTCTCCCTACCAATGTGGCATTGATAGCCAGTATGCAAGTTCAGTCCGGCATAGTTAAGAGAATCAAGGCAGCCCAATCAATGGACTCTAAGATTCAGTGGCTTAGGGCAGAATGTGAAACATGACGAAGAGAAGAGTTATGTATTCACGAAGGTGGCCTGCTCCGACATGGAAGGCATCTTTGTGTACCTAGTGGTGACATCAGGCAAGAGATCATGGAAGAAGATCACAGTTTGCAGTATTCAATTGATCTCGGTGGTACGAAGATGTATCGTGATATTCGTCAGCATTTCTGGTGGAATGGCATGAAGAGGAAGATAGCTTGGTTTGTCTCTCATTGTTTAGTTTGCCAACAGGTTAAAACTGAACATTAGAGGCCAGCTGGACTTCTTCAACCTTTACCGATCCCAGAATGAAAATGGGAGTATATTACCATGGATTTTGTAATTGGGTTACCTAAACCTCCAGCTGGGAGGGATGCTATATGGGTTATAGTTGACCGACTCACAAAGGTAGCTTATTTTCTCCCTTTTAGAATTGGTTAGTCGACGGATCAGCTAGCAGAGATGTACCTCAGGCAGATAATTAGATTGTATGAAGTGCCAGTCAAAATCATATCCGATAGAGATTCGAGATTTATATTGCACTTTTGGTGGTATTCAAGAGAGTTTGGGGACTCTTCTTAAGTTTAGTTCAGCTTATCATCCGCAGAGAAATGGTCAGTCGAAGCGCACGATTCAAACTCTTGAGAATATGTTACGATCCTTTACACTTGACTTCGGTGGTTCGTAGGAAGATCACCTACATCTAGTGGAGTTCTCCTACAATAACAGTTTCCAGCTCAGTATCCAGATGGCACCATTTGAGGCACTGTATGGCAGGAAGTACAGATCACCTTTAGCCTGGGTTGATGTAGGCGAGAGGCAGATGCTTGGTCCAGAAATGGTTACTCGGACTATCGAAGTGGTCAGACAAGTTAGAGATCATCTTTGAGTTGTACAAGATCATCAGCGCCATTGGGCCGATTCTTGTCGGTGTTCTCTTGAATTTTCTATCAGCGACCATGTATTCTTTAGGATCATGCCTACCCGTGGCGTCATTCTATTCGGCGTACGGGGAAAGCTTAGACCTAGGTATATATAGTCGTTTGATATTCTCGAGCGAGTAGGAGATGTGTCCTATCGTCTCGCTCTTTCGCTATCATTATGTGATGTACATGACGTATTCCATGTATCCTAAATATGATAGTATATCTCGGATTCGAGCCTTGTCCTTGATCATTCGAAATTGGTTGTTGGTACCAACCTTTCGCATGAGGAAAGGCCCGTATCCATATTGGACCAAAGGGAGAAGATACTTAAGAACAAGACTATTAGTTTAGTCCGTGTTGCTTAGGGTCATCACTCTTTGGGTGGCTATTCATAGGTTGTCAGTGTTAGTATAGCCTGCCCCGACGACTCTAGCCTCTTGATTAAATTTTGATAACAAATTTTTTTAAGGTGGGTAGAGTGGTCACTCCCGTTTTCCGTTATACGTATTCTCGTTCTACGTGTACGGATTTTTGACATTTGTCAGATGACTCGTATTTAGACTTGTTTTGCTTAGCCTAGTCTAGGTTTAGCCTTGACTAGGTTTGGTTCACCTCGGTTCAACTTGGCTTGGCTTTTCATGGCTTGGTTTGGTTTGGGTTGAGATGAGAGGGTTGATATATATATATATATACGAAACTCCTCTGTCTCTCTCCTCCATTATTACCATTTACTTCTTCATCTTCTTCTTCATTTACTCCTCCACCAACCCTAGGCAAGTACAACTTGCTTCAAGATGGTTCTCAAATTTTATTGTTCCATTGTCTTCCTTGCTTGATTCTATGCCTCTTTAGAGCTTGGAGTTTTTGGTTTTGATGTTTACATTTTTGTAAATCTAAGTTTGTAGTTTTCTCGATTTTTCTTGGTTTTGATCTCTTAAACTTTGATATTTTTGAAATCTAAGGTTTCCATGTTGTGGGGAATTTTATTCTACCCAATTTTGGCTTTTGAACTACTTGATTTTGATTTATTTTAAGAAAGTTATAACATTTTTGTGTTCATGGGTTCCCGCACATCTTCGGTGCTGCCGGGACGATGAACAGTGACGAGCGCCCGGGTGCTGAGCATCCGTATCCTGCGCACCGTGGGCAGTTTTGTCTACGCGTGTTGTGCGTTTCTTGTGCCGCGCGCCCGTGCGATTCTCTGCGCGCGCCTCCGTGCCGTGCTCTCGTGCTTCCCTCGCCGTGGCCGATTTGGTCCGTGCGTGCTGTGCGTTTTGTGCGCCACGTGCCTGCACGATTCTCTGTCGTGCGCTTGTGCGTCGTGCTATCACGCTCCGTACACCATGGCCAATTTGATCTGTGCACTGCATGTTTCGTACGCCCGCTCGATTCGCTTGCCGCGTGCCTGCGTGCCGTACTCTCGCGCTCTGCGCCGTGGCCAGTTTTGCCCGCGTGCAAATGGGCGTCTTTGCCTGTTTAAGCTATTTTGTAGCTAGAATCTTGAAAAACTTAAAGCTTAAAAGATATAGATCTTCGTCTTGGCTTCAAGAATATTGTTGTTTCACCTTAACTGGAGTTCATATGCGATTGACAGTTTCAATCACAGTTTTTGATCTTCTTTGCATGTTTTCTGAACTTGGCTAAATTGTGATGACCCGACTTGATGAACTTGAACTTGAACATGATAATATGATCCCGTCTTGATAATCTTGATAGTGGCCCATCGAGGCGCACTCCTGACAGTACTTTTGACAAGTGAAAAGTAAATCTGACATGACATGTGTAATCTTGGTCGCTGTTGCGACATCCAATCCTGACTAGCTAATTGGAACTCTTGTCTTAACTCCGTGGTTGATTTTTTTGATTGTGCATGTACAAGCTACATGTCCTGCCTTGCATCATGTCTACGACATGGATTCCTGGTTACTAGGGTCAGAGATTCATAGTTAATCTGGCTACGTTAACGACTAGATTAATCAAGTAGTTTATATATAGAGATTTCCCAGTTACAAGCGATCCTGTTATCATGGTCACACCTGTGGACTTGTAGCCTACCGTCGAGTATGGCGTATTCGAGCACACTGTCATCTATTGCACTCTAAGTCACCTAATAATTCTTTTAATTCTTGATAAACTCTTGTAACCTCGCCTGGATAACCTAGATAGTCTGCAGGGCTTGTGACTGTGGGAACATCTCAACTGCATCTTGTTAGTAACTAGGCCTGTGATAACCCTAGTTAGCTAATGATAGCAAGCCGTAGGACTTGATTGCCCGTGCCTGAATGATTGTCTCAGGATTAACATGGAAATTATATTCCACCTCTTATTTTTCTAATACAAGCTAGTATGTTCTTTTAACTCTGTCTTTCATGTTATTTAATTATGTGCATTTATCAGTTCTTCTATTCATTTTATGTTGGTTTTAGTTCCTAAATGGAGCCTCCCTTGTGGCACTTTCTCTTTTTGGGTTCTGACCCAGCTGGTTTTGTGTGGCCAGATTTTGGAGTAGCACCCGAGGGTCTACCTGCCTTCCAGCCAGATGGTGAACGCTAGAAGTAACCGTGGCAACGAGTAGATTTTTTTATTTTGTGCTCCCACTCTATTGTAAATTATTCTTTTGAGGCATTTAGCCGCCGAGCAAGTGTTAGCTTGTGTTGAAACTTAATTTCTGTCTGCCTAAGGGCTGTTACATGATTGGCAAATCCTAGGGTTGATCATGTATGACTTAACTCTTGCTAGTCTTCGTATTTTGTATGACTAGCTTCATGATCATCTGAATATGTAATATTTGGGACGCCTTACTTTGTATGTCTGATGATCTAACATCTTGTAACATTTATTTGCTTACTTGAGATTGAGACACTAGGCTTGTTCTTCACCATAAGGGACTGATGGATTGTAGTTTAACTCTCATGCATCTAGACAGCCGTGACCGTATTGTGAAGTGTGTTGCACACTAATGTAGGTTGCTGGCTGTGTCTGTCCCCCGCTTTCTAGTATTCTGGTTCTGGGACCTAACAGAGTTCGGCCCGAACTCGCTCAGAACTCGGTCCGAGTTCGGCCACTCAAGGTTATTTTATGTGTATTGAATGATAAAAACAACTCAATAACTTTTAACTCTTTGATTTAATTAATATTCATCACTTTGGGTTAGCTGTAGGGGTCGGATCCTAGCTAGCGACAATCCGAAGACACTTGGCACCGTATCGCTTAGGCTTTTACGCCTTTTTGATAAAATAACCCTTTTGACTTGTACCCAAAATAACTTTAGTTAATAATCACTGAATATCTAGTTTTAAGTATTTTTATTAATCATAACGCATTGTGACTCTGAAAATTTAAGTATGCCTAACTCTCGAAGAGAAGGTGGCTGTTGTGCGTCTGCAGTTATTAGACTTAGCCCACAGCTGGTGGGTGATGCAAGTAGTTGGATTGGTGACGCCTGTCATGCGGGCGGTATTCTGTGATAAATTTTAGACGAAGTACTTTGATACAGTAGCTCGGTATGATTTGCAGACAAGGTTTAGCAATCTCAAGCAGATGGGAAGGACGGTCGATAGATATGTAGCCAAGTTTTCAAGGCTTAGTCTGTTTGCTCCCACCTTGGTGGTGATCGAATTGGACCGGGCACAACGATTCCAGCAGAGACTCCATCTAGAGATTATTCTAGCCGTGGAGCAGTTTGAGCATAAGACATTTAATGCTATTTTGTGAGCAACTAGGAGGCATGATTATACTGCTCAAAGGATAGTAGATCGAGCTGGAGGATGAAAGAGGCCTCATGGATAGTTATCTCATTCATCAGCACCAGCCCCGGCAACTAGGGCCTTGACCATTGGAGCTCCTAGGACAGCGACCATAGTTTCGTCGGTTCAGCACTCGACTCCAACGTACCCTCAGCAACAGAAGCAGAAGCAATCTTTCATAATGGGTTGCTCTCATTGTAGGAAGCCTGCACACGTGATTTCAGAGTGTCACAGAGCACAGGGGTTGTGCTTGGCTTGTGGGGCACCAGACCACATGATAGGGTTAAGGGTTAATCTTCGTCAACCCTAACCAGTCCATCGGTTAAGGGACCAGCACCAGTACAGCAATAGTACCAGCCTCCGAGGCCTTTGCCGCCTCAGGCCCAGACCTTCTTGTAGCAGAGGCCATAACAGTATATTCAGACCAAGCCCAAGTGCAGAACAGGCAGAGAGGTAAAAAGCAGAGGGGACCAGCACCAAGAGGATAAGGTCAAGCTATGGCTTTGATGGTAGCAGAAGAATTAGCATCAGGTGAGGTGGTGGAAGGTACCATTCTTGTCAATTCTTTTCCAGCATCAGTATTATTTGATCCAGGTGCATCATATTCATTTATGTCTGTACGATTCGCAACACGGATAGGATTGGAGCTCGAGTCATTATCAGTATGACTCAATATCCTTACTGGTAACGGTCTTGTAGGAGTAGATAGAGTCTTTTCCTTGTGTCGATTAGTAGTTAGCGGTAGAGAGTTTTCCGCTAGATTGATAGAGTTTTCGATGGCCGACTATGATGTGGTCCTAGGAATGGATTGGTTGAAGGGTCAATATGCAATAATAGACTGCCATGTTGGCAGGATTATTTATGGTATTTTCGGCGAAGAAGAGTTTTCATTTTCCAGAGGCGAAGTAGAACCTTCTCTACCAGTCTTACGGATGGCAGTAGCAGAAGAAATTCAGTTTTCCAGAGTAGTAGAAGAATTTCTTGACGTATTTTTCGAAGAGCTTCCAGGCATGCCGCCAGAAAGAGATAGAGTTCACTATTGATTGGATTCCAGGGATAGCACCAGTATCAGAGAGAGTCTATAGAATGGCACCGTCAGAATTGGAGATCCTATACAAGATTGAAAAACTCAGGACCAAGGGATTCATTCGTGCTAGTGGATCACCTTGGGGAGCCCCGATGCTTCTTGTGAAAAAGAAGGATGGTACGTCAAGATTATGTGTTGATTATCGTACTTGAATTATATAACGATCAAGAACAGATACCACCTACCAATGATAGATGACTTATTCGATCAACTCAGTAGAACGATAGTATTCTTGAAGATTGACTTGCGGTCAGGGTACCATCAGACCAGAGTCAGAGAGCAAGACATCCCGAAGACGACATTCAGATCTAGATATGGGCATTGCAAGTTTCTTGTTATGCCATTCGGAGCGACCAATGCGCCTGTAGTATTCATGGATCTGATGAATCACATATTCATGCCTTATTTTGATCAGTTTATGATAGTATTTATAGATGATATCTTAGTCTATAGCAAGAGTGAGGCAGAGCATGAGCAACATCTCTGGGTAGTCCTTCAGATTCTCAGAGACCACCAGTTGTACGTGAATTTCAGCAAGTGTGAATTTTGGCTTGATCGTATTTCGTACTTAGGTCACATTATCAACAGAGGAGGACTGGAAGTGGACCTTCAGAAGATAGTAGCTATAAAGACATGGCCAGTACCCAGTACCGTCACAGAAGTTCATAGTTTTCAAGGATTGGCGGGCTATTACTAACAATTTGTATCAGACTTTGCTCGAATTTTAGCGCCATTGATGCAGTTGACCCGCAAGGATATACAGTTTACTTGGACATTAGAATGTCAGATTTCATTCAAGAAGTTGAAGCATGGATTGATGATGGCACCCATTCTCACGCTTCCAGATGGGACTGGAGGATTTTCAGTTTATTGTGACGCTTCAGGTTAGGGATTAGGATGTGTCTTAATGCAACATGGTAAGGTAGTAGCTTATATGTCACGTCAGCTTCGTGATCATGAGAGGAATTACCCAACCCATGACTTGGAGTTAGCAGCGGTGGTTTTCTCACTCAAGCTTTGGAGGCATTATTTATATAGAGATCGGGTAGAGATTTTTACCGACAACAAGAGTATTAAGTATGTGTCTACCCAGAAGGATCTCAACATGCGTCAGAGAAAATGGCTAGAGTTATTAGTGGATTACGATATCAACTAGAGTATCATCCTGGGAAGGCCAACGTAGTTGCAAATGCGTTGAATAGAAGAGCTGGAGCTTATTTTCTAACAATACAGCCCGAGTTGTTAGCAGATCTTCAGAAGATGGGTATAGAGATAGTTCTCTCTACCAATGTGGCATTGATAGCCAGTACGCAAGTTTAGTCTAGCATAGTTGAAAGAATCAATGCAGCCCAATCAACGGATTCTAAGATTCAGTGACTTAGGACAGAATATGAAGCAGGAGGAAGAGCAGAGTTATGTATTCACGAAGATGGAACGCTCTGACATGGAAGGCATCTTTGTGTACCTAGTTGTGACATCAGGCAAGAGATCATGGCAGAAGCTCATAGTTCATAGTATTCAATTCATCCCAGTGGTACGAAGATGTATCGTGATATTTGCCAATATTTCTGGTGGAATGGCATGAAGAGGGAGGTATCTCGGTTTGTCTCTAATTGTTTAGTTTGCCAACAAGTTAAGGCTGAACATTAAAGGCCAGCCAGACTTCTTTAACCTTTACTAATCCCAGAATAGAAATGGGAGCATATTACTATGGATTTTGTAACTGGGTTACCTAAATCTCCAGCTGGGAAGGATGCTATATAGGTTATAGTTGACCGACTCACCAAGGTAGCTCATTTTCTCCCTTTCAGAATTGGTCAGTCGACGGATCAGTTAGCAGAGATGTACCTCAAGCAGATAGTCAGGTTGTATGGAGTGCCAGTCAGTATCATATTCGACAGAGATTCGAGATTTATATTGCACTCTTGGTAGAGTCTTCAAGAGAGTTTGGGGATTCATCTTAAGTTTAGTTCAGCTTATCATCCGCAGACAGATGGTAAGTCGGAGCGCACAATTCAAACTCTTGAGGATATGTTACAATCCTATACACTTGACTTTCGTGGCTCGTGGGAAGGTCATCTACATCTAGTAGAGTTCTCCTAAAATAACAGTTTCCAGGCCAGTATCCAGATGGCACCATTTGAGGTACTGTATGGCAGGAAGTGCAGATCACGTTTAGCCTAGGATGATATAGGCGAAAGGCAGATGCTTGGTCCAGAAATAGTTACTCAGACTATCGAAGTGGTCAGACAAATTAGAGATCATCTTCGGGTTGCACAATATCGTCAGTACCATTGGGCCGATTCTTATCGACGTCCTCTTGAGTTTTCTATCGGCGACCATGTATTCCTTAGGATCTCACCTACCAGTGGCGTCATTTGATTCGACATATGGAGAAAGCTTAGTCCTAGGTATATAGGGCTGTTTGATATTCTCGAACGAGTAGGAGATGTGTCTTATCATCTCTCTCATCTACGGTCCTTACGTGAGGTACATGACATATTCCATATATCCCAATTGTGATGGTATATCTCAGATTCGAGCTATATCCTTGATCATTCAAAATTGGTTGTTGGTACCAACCTTTCGTATGAGGAAAGGCCCATATCAATATTAGACCGAAGGGAGAAGATACTCAAGAACAAGGCTATTATTTGAGCCCGTGTTGCTTGGGATCATGACCCTTTGGGTGAGTCAACGTGGGAACGTGAGAATGATATTCGATCGCGATATCCACACCTGTTTGACTCATAAGGTATAATATCTTTCTTATGTCTTATGCTTTGAATTTCTTGCTTGCATAAATGATTGTTTGATTGACGGCTAGTCGTAGGTTGCCAGTATTAATATAGCTTGCCCTGACACCTCTAGCCTCTTGATTAAATTTTGAGGGCAAATTCTTTTAAGGTGGGTAGAGTTGTCACTCCCGTTTTCTGTTATACATATTCTTGTTATACGTGTACGAATTTTTGACATTTGTCAGGTGACCCGTATTTTGATTTGTCTTGCTTAGCCTAGTCTTGGTTTAACTTTGACTTGGTTCGGTTCACCTTGCTTAAACTTGGCTTGGCTTTGCTTGGTTTGGTTTGGTTTGGGTTGAGATGAGAGGGTTGATATATACCAAACTCCTCTCTCTCTCTCTCTCTCTCCTCCATTATTACCATTTAGTTCTTCATCTTCTTCTTCATTTACTCCTCCACCAACCTTAGGCAAGTACAACTTGCTTCATGATTGATCTCAAATTTTGTTGTTCTATTGCCTTCCTTTCTTGATTCTAAGCCTCTTTAGAACTTAGAGTTTTTGGTTTTGATGTTTACATTTTTGTTGATCTAAGTTTTTAGTTTTCTTGGTTTTGATCTCTCAAACTTTGTTATTTCTGAAATCTAAGGGCTCTATGTTGTGAGAAATTTCATTCTACCTAATTTTGGCTTTTGAATTACTTGATTTTGATTTATTTCAAGAACGTTATAACATTTTTGGGTGCATGGGTTCCCGCACATCTTCGGTGCTGTTGGAACGATGAACAGTGCCGCCCGTTCGATTTAGTGCCGCGTACTCGCGTTCCAAGCATCCGCGTCCCGCACATCATGGGCAGTTTTTTCGCGTGCGTCGTGCGCCCGATCGATTATCTGCCGTTCGCCTGCGTACCGTGCTCTCGCGCTCCGTGCACCGTGGCCAATTTGGTCCATGTGCGCTATGGGTTTCGTGCGCCACGCGCCCGTGCGATTCTCTGTCGCGTGCCTGCGTGTCGTGCTCTCGCGCTCCGGGCATCGGCCAATTTGGTCCATACGCGTGCGATTCTCTGCCGCAAGCCTGCACACTGTGCTCTCGCACTCCGTTCGCCGTGGCCAATTTGGACTGTACGAGCTGCACGTTTCGTGCACCGCGCTCCCGCTCGCGAATGGCCGTCTTTGCCTGTTTAAGCTGTTTTGTAGCTAGAATCATGAAAAACTTAAAGAATGAAAGTTGTAGATCTTCGTCTTGGCTTTAAGAATGTTTTTGTGTCACCTTAACTGGAGTTCATATGCGACTGATAGTTTCAATCACATTTTTTGATCTTCTTTGCATGTTTTCTGTACTTGGCTAAATTACGACGACCCGACTTGATGAACTTGAACTTGAACTTGAACATGATAATATGATCCCATCTTGATAATCTTGATAATGACCCATCGAGGCGCACTCCTGACAGTACTCTTGACAAGTGACAAGTAAATCTGACATGACATGTGTAATCTTGATCGCTGTTACGACAGCCAATCCTGACTTGCTAAGTGGAACTCTTGTCTTGACTCCGTGGTTGATTTCTCTGATTGTGCCTGTACAAGCTACATGTCCTGTCTTGTATCATATTTAGGATATGGATTGCTGGTTACCCCGATCATGGATTCATAATGAATCTGGCTAGGTTAACGACTAGATTGATCAAGTAGTTCATATAGAGAGATTTCCTAGTTACAGGAGATCCCGTTATCCCGGATACACCTGTGGACTTGCAGCCTACTGTCGAGTAGGGCGTATTTCCAGCACACTCATATGTTGCACTCTAAGTCACCTAATAATTATCTTAATTCTTGATAAACTCTTGTAACCTCACCTGGATAGTTTGCAGGGCTTGTGACTGCGAAAACATCTCAACTGTATCTTGTTAGTAACAAGGCCTGTGATAACCCTAGTTAGCTAATAATAGCAATTCTAGGACTTGATTGGCCATGCCTAAATGATCGTCTTAGGATTAACATAGGAATTATATTCCACCACTTGTTTTTCTAATGCAAGTTAAAATATTCTTTTAACTCTGTATTTCATGTTATTTAATTATGTTCATTTATCAGTTTTTCTATTCATTTTATGCTATTTTAGTTCCTAAATAGAGACTCATTGTTGGCACTTGCTCTTTCTAGGTTCTGACCGAGCTGGTTTTGTGTGGCCGAATTTTGGAGCAGCACCCGAGGATCTACCTGCCTTCCAGCCAGTTGGTGAACACTAGAAGTAACCGTGGCAACGAGTGGGTTTTTTTATTTTGCTCTCCCACTCTATTGAAAATTATTCTTTTGAGGCATTTAGCCGCTGAGAAAGTGCTAGCTCGTGTTGAAACATAATTTCTGTCTGCCTAAGGGTTGTTACATGATTGGCAAATCCTAGGGTTGATCATGTATGACTTAACTCTTGCTAGTCTTCGCATTTTGTATGACTAGCTTCATGATCATCTGAATATGTAATGTTTGGGATGTCTTACTTTGTATGTCTGATGATCTAACATCTTGTAACATTTATTTGCTTGCTTGAGATTGAGACACAAGGCTTGTTCTTGACCATAAGAGACCGATGTATTATATTTTAACACTCATGCATCTAGACAGCCGTGACCGTATTGCGAAGTGTGTTGCACTCCAATGTACGTAGCTGGCTGTGTCTGTCTCTCGCTCTCCAGTATTTTGGTTCTGGGGCATGACAGAGTTCGGCCCGAACTCGCTTAGAACTTGGTCCGAGTTCGGCCACTCAAGATTATTTTATGTGTATTGAATGATAAAAATAACTCAATAACTTTTAACTCTTTGATTTAATTAATCCTAGATAGGGTTATTTTTGTCAATTTATAATATTTAAATTTCATGAATAGTTATTTAAATTAATTATTGTGAAGGTTTCATTCATTACTGGTTTAGCCTATTTATTTGAACCTTGACTTATGGACCCAATTAGACTAGACATGACCACTTGAGCCCACAACCTAGGATGAACACAACTACCCTCATTTAAGTCATGTGCTTAGTTTAGACTAAAAATTAATCCCACATTTGGAGCACATTTAACCCCTCATTTAAGGAAATGTTCATGATGACTTAAAAGGGTAAAATGGACATTTTAGGAGGGGTTTAGGTCTTCCATTCATGGCTGGCTATTATGAGGGTTTATCCCTTCTTCTTCATTCCATTTAGAGCCTCCACACATGTCAGCCCCTGATTTTTCAATTTCGATTTAAGTAGTGTTAATTAATTTCTAATGTCATATTTAGCCTTAAAATATTTTAATATGATTTATGAATTTTTCTATAATTTTTAAATAATTTTTAAATGAGTTTTAATAACTAAAATACCATTTTGTAAATTATTAAAATGTTTTAATATAGTTTTGTAATTTATTGAAATGTTATAACAGTAGTTTATAATATTTAGAATTGTTTCAGTATTAGTTTGTAATTAACTAATTATTTTCAATGTGGAATGCAAATTACTATTTGTATTCAGTCATATTGGGGACCTATTTGCAATACCTAAAATCCTAGGGACCCTAATGCAAAACCTAAATCTACCCACCCCCGACGACCGACGACCGGCCAGCTGACCCGCATTTTCCGGCGGCCTAACCGACCTTCGATCGACCTCTCACCCCTATAAAAGAACCCCCACACCCTCCCCGACCCAACCACCACCACCCCGACCCATCTCCAACCATCACCGCCCATTTCTTCCCCAATTAAACTAGCCGTAACCCTAACTCCGGCCAACCCCCAAAGCCACCTCCCTGACGACGATCACCCCCATCCACCACCACCCATCGGTTCGCCGCAGCAAGCTGAGTCGATTGCCACCCAAGCGCCGCCGCGACGTTGCCTCCTCCGCCGTCCAGAACACTCGAACCCCCTCCAGCTCGCCGGATACGTATGTAGCAGTGTGATAACCGTGTCGTACGTGTCTCGTACACACGTATATGGTTCACCCGGACACGAGGATCCTAGCCCAGTGCTCGGACACGCGAGACTGGACTCGTGCGTGTCGTGATAGCCTAAGACACGCGACTCCTGTGTCCCTAACTGTCAGGACACATGGTTTGATTTATCGGGTTATACATATTTTAACCTAAAACCTAAATATAACTAAACTAAACCCTGACCCTAACACAAAGTGCGGGCTGACCCCCTGGCCAGCCCGACTGAACCCGAGAACCCGACCTTATGGGCCGAGTTCGAACTCCCCCCTCGCGCTGTGTTCTTTTATTTTCTTTTTCTTTTCTGTTTTCTTTTATTTTATATGTATATTTATATATATATATGTATTATATATACATATATATATGTGTATATATGTATACGTATTTTTGTATATATATATATATATATATACTGTTATATGTATATATATACAGTAATTGTATATATGTATATATATTTTATAATTAGTATTTTATTATATATATGTGTATATGTAAATATAGGTATATATTTATATATATGTATATATGTATATTTTTATGTTTTTTTTATACTATTTTTTATATATATGTATACAGTATTTGTATGTGTACATATATTTTATTTCTATTATATATATGTATATTTATTATATATATATATATATATATATATATATATATATATATATATATATATATATATATATATATATATATATATATATATATACAGTAATTGTATATATGTATATATATTTTATAATTAGTATTTTATTATATATATGTGTATACGTAAATATAGGTATATATTTATATATATGTATATATGTATATCTTTATGTTTTTTTATACTATTTTTTATATATATGTATACAGTATTTGTATGTGTACATATATTTTATTTCTATTATATATATATATATATATATATATATATATATATATATATATATATATATATATATATATATATATATATTTATATGTATATATAGAACATGTTGTTGTTATATATTTATATATGTATTTTACTCTACCTAGTGTAAATTATTATTATGTAAATTTTACAAGATTATTTTATTTCATATTTTGCGACTTGTATATTTTTACCATTTTAAAAATATATTATTATTATTTAAAATCCTGTATTTTATTACTGCAACCATTTGGTGTCCAAGCCTAGCATGGGTTTTTGGGCTCCAATGTGTTTTCACACATTCAAGACCTGTACAAGTCATATTGGACTTGATTCATGGTCTTGGGTCCTGTATTTGAACTTTGGTTCAAATTATGTACATGGACAAAATACGCAGATAATTAATTATTTAATTTCAATTGTGTATCATGTTATTTTTGAATTTCTAAAAATACTTTAATTACTGTTAAAATTTTGGAAAATTAGTATTTAGATACTATGTTAATTTAGCTAATTTATCATAATTTTTACAGTATTTAATTTACAGTTTTGCCACTGTTTTGGCATATGAAACCAGAACTCACTTTCTGTGTACTTATGAAAACTGATTTTTATAAAATACATGTACTAGTTAATAAATTCCAGAAAAATTATAATAAATTCCTATAATTAACAAGGATCATTTTGGTACTTTATATTATGTAAAATTGAGCTTTTTGTCTATCCCAAAAATTATTGGAACACAATGTTCAATTGATTTATTTATTGAATAATTACGACTTGCAATTTTTTGTGTTATTTTGAGTTATAGCCGTATTGAACCTCACCCCACACTAGTGTAAAGACCCTAGTATGTTAGTTATAGTATTGTGTCACCCCACATTGGTCTCCTATGCTAAAGTCATCATTTTGGCTAGGTGTCCAGTCACAAGCCATGTTGCACCAATTAGTGTCTTAGTGTTTTAGCTTAGTGTAAAAACTAAGTTTATGTATTTATTTCTACAGTGACGAGTTACTAAGCATTTATTGCATTTTATCGCAGCTTTGCTTTGCTAGAGGCAAGTACTTTCTACGAACTTTACATACTGCTATAACAATAAACTTTGAATTTCCAACCATGTTAAATGCTGATCCTTGGGGTAGCAAGTTAAAACCTTACATGTTGTATTACTTTTAGTCTCTGCCATGTTTAGGACAGTTTTTATATCTCTCACATATTTAAACAAATGTTTTAAGGGGAAAACTGTTAGTAGTGTACGTGATCATGACCCCCTTCTCCGTATGTATTTACTGAACACCGCTACATTCTATATGTAACCTTGCCGTATGTCTGATCCCACGTTTGCGTATGGATATACGCCGACGTCGTTAAGGGTACGTATGTACGCTTCAGAAAATTGACATGTACCACAGTACATCCTGATTACCTATTGACCGATCACTCACTTACTGCAGTTTTTAAGCTTTAAAAACAATAAATTATTGCCATAATAAAATGTAACAAAAACTGAATAAACATGATATATCATTTTTTTCATCATATGATCAGTATTATATGTTTGTTAGATTCAGTACTTGCTCCCGTCCTGACAGGATAACGTTATAGGTATTCTTACTGAGGAGGAGTTGCTCTGTGACCCATATTATGGAGATACTGCCGAGGACCAGGCTTTATCTTACGAGGATGTACCTGCGGGGAAACTCGTCTAGTTTGCGTAGTTTCTTGGGATATTTAGTGTAGTCATGCATTAGACTACATATTTTGTAACTGGACATGTATCCAGTTTTACATTGCAGACTTGTACTTGGACTTATTACTATATGGGACGACTTTTGTGTTTGGAGCATTTATGACTTTTATTTACTTATAGAACTGTTAGCACATTTAGTCTTATCTTGTTATCTCTAGAATAGCTTGCTGCGCTTTATCTAAAGCGTAGGCTGGACATGACTCGGCCCGGCCCAACAATTTGGGTAGCGGGTCGTGACATATTTTTAGTGGTGGCCCATGCAGGTCCTGACTAAATTGTTTGGTTACGTTATTGTACCAAGCATGCCTGCAATTAGGAACTTAAGGTAATTAGACAACATTAGGAATGACGCTTAGAATACCTAGAGGAATACTAGGATTGCAACATAGGAAATACATCACATGCTTGTTATTATAATTAGATTTTCTTGTCTATAATTGCTTACTTTAACGAGTCCTTATAAGTCCTTTTTATTATAATTAGATGGTTCTTACTCGTTCATCCCAGTATGTCACACCTGAGAATGGCACACTTCCTATCCAGCCAGCTGACCAGTTGACTGATACACCTCCACCTCCACATACCATACTCCCTCACTCAACAAATCCACAAACCCAGATGCCTCCACCACCTTCCACATCACAGTCCCAGTAGGACCCGATACTTCCACCATCCCCTATAACTATACCTACCCAGGCTTCCGTCACACTCGACCGGAACCAACTGCTCACTCTGATCCAGGGGTTCCTAACAACCCATCAGGAGCAGACTACCCTACTCCGCCAGAGCATAGAACATTCTGAGGAACGTACCGTAGTCCCACCACCTGTAGAGCCACGGCAGAGAGCAGGGACGATCAAGGACTTCATGGGTCTGAACCCCAAGGAGTTCTCAGGGACTGAGGGCATAGTAGTTGCAGATTACTGGCTAGACTCGGTAGAGAGGAAGCTCCTTGGAGTTAGGATGCCGGGTGACCTCCAGGTCGAGGCAGCAGGATTTCTGCTGATAGATTTGGCAGGAGTTTGGTTCCGGAATGAGCCATTATTTACGAGAGAGAGGGCCACTTGGGATCAGTTCAAAACCCAGTTCAAGAAAAAATTCTTCTCGACCACCGCAAGAGTAGCCATGGGGCTACGATTCCAGAACATCCAGCAGGGGAACCGTTCTGTCGACGAGTATGCGGCAGAGTTTAGTTGCCTGAGCCATTTCGCTCCTAGTATGGTTGCAGACCCAGATGAGATGACCCGTAGGTTTTGCCATGGTCTAGTTCCAGACATTAGCATTCTTATAGTGGCGAACGGTACGACTGACTACTACCAGAGCCTAGAGTTGGCCCGGAGCATTGAGGAGCGTCTTCTGTCTTGTAAGAGGCCGGCTTCTGTGCACCCTTAGGGACCGTCCAAGTGTCAGGATTTCCAGTAGAAAGCACCGACGCCGCACCAGCAGACATATCGTCCTCCCACATCACATCACCCGACCCCGCCAGTTAGAGCCCCGGGACCCCGGCTGCAGCAGAAGGGAGCTTTGTGTGTATACTGTAAGAGGCCAGGCCACGATGTTTCCATCTATAGGAAGAAGTTGGGGTAGTGCTTAGCTTATGGGTCTTCCACCCATCAGCTTCGAGAGTGCCCGGTAGTAAAGACTAGAGGGCCGCTTTCGACTCAGCAGCAGATGTTTGGGCAACATCTGCAGCAGAAGAAGGGACCTCAGGGGAAGGCGTATAGTCTAGCTCTTGAGCCGGAGCCGGAGCAGATTTTGGAGCCAGATTATTTAGCTGACATCATCACAGGTCATGTTTATTTGCATACTTTTCTAGCTCTATGCTTGTTTGATTCTGGTGCATCTCATAGCTTCATGTTATTAGAGTTTATGCATGAACACCACTTAGTATCTACACCTACTACGGAGATTAGTAGAGTAATGACAGGAGGAGGACCAGTGCCCATTAGAGCTATCTATAGATGCTCTATTACTATAGCTGGGAGAGAGTTTGAGGGACGATTCTTTGTGATGCCACTCCCGATTATGATATCATATTAGGGATGGACTGGCTTAGCTATGCCCATGCAGCTATAGACTGTCATGAGGGTAGTATTCTGTTCAGTCCCCCAGGCACAGCACCATTCCGAGTCAGAAGGATAGGACCGAAGATCAGCCTAGAGCCGATCTGTTGTGCGACAGTTGGGGACGTAGCACCGCCACACCCTATCATTAGGAAGTTTATGGATGTATTCCCAGAGGATCTTCCAGGACTTCTGCCTGACAGAGATGTGGAGTTCACTATAGATTTAGTACCGGGTTCATCACCAGTATCCCGGGCATGCTATAGAGTGAACCCCAAGGAGGCCGTAAAGATGAAAGAGCAGATTGATGACCTGTTGAAAAAGGATTTCATTCGATCTAGTGCTTCTCCATGGGGAGCGCCAGTGCTCTTTGTGCCTAAGAAGGATGGTACAGTTCGATTGTGTATTGACTATCGGGCCTTGAATGCCATCACCATTAAGAACAAATATCCTCTGTGCAGGATAGATGATTTATTCGACCAGTTGAGTGGGGCGAAGGTGTTTCCCAGGATAGACTTGAGATCCGGGTACCACCAGGTGAAGGTCAGGGCAGCAGACATCCAAAAGACGGTGTTCAACACGAAGTACGGGCAGTATGAGTTTCTGGTGATGCCATTTGGTCTCACAAATGCACCAGCTGTCTTTATGAATTTGATGAATAAGACATTCCACCAGTATCTGGATAAGTTCGTCGTAGTGTTCATCGACGACATCCTGATATACTCGAAGACGTCGGAGGAGCATGCAGAGCACTTGCGGACAGTTTTGGGGATTCTGAGGAAGGAGAGGTTGTTTGCCAAATTGTCGAAGTGCGAGTTCTTTTTAGACCGAGTAGAGTTTCTCGGCCATGTAGTTACTGGAGAGGGAATCTCGGTGGATCCCAGGAAGATTGCTGCAGTTGAGACATGAAAGGCTCCGACGTCAGTTTCAGAGATCAGGAGCTTTCTGGGTTTAGCAGGCTATTATAGAATGTTCATCCAGGACTTTGCTAGGATAGCTGAACCCATGACGAAGCTGATGCGGAAGGACGCAGAGTACATTTGGTCAGAGGACTGCCAGGCAGCATTTGAGGAGCTGAAGAGGAGGCTGACGACCGCTCCAGTTCTGACTTTACCTTCAGGTTCTGGAGGTTTTACCATTTACAGCGATGCTTCAGGAAAGGGGCTAGGATGTGTCCTACAGCAGCATGGAAAAGTGATTGCTTATGCATCTAGGCAATTACGGACTCACGACGGAACTATCCTACCCATGACCTCGAGTTAGATGCGGTGATCTTTGCACTCAAGTTATGGAAACATTACTTATACGGAGAGTGTGTGAAAATCTTTACTGACCACAAAAACTTGAAGTATGTGTTTACGCAGAAAAAGCTGAACATGAGGCAAAGACGATGGTTGGAGTTGATGAAAGACTTTGACATCGATTTACAGTATTACCCCAAAAAGGCAAATATGGTGGCGGATGCGCTGAACAGGCATTCGATGGCATAGTATCTGATAATAGATCGACATTTGCGGGAAGATTTGGAGAAGCTCGGTATCGAGCTAGTTCGGCCAGGATCAGTGATACAGATGATGGCGCTTGACATTCAGTCAGGTTTGATGGAGAAGATCAGGGAGGCACAGACTACAGATGAGAGCCTTCGCAGACTTCAAGCCCAGGCTTTAGCTGGATTGCTGGATGACTTCACTGTAGCAGAGGATGGATCCTTGAGGCATGGCGGCCGATTGTACGTGCCGAAGGGAGAGCTGGTAGAGGCAGTCTTGCAGGAGGTGCACCGATCGAGATATTCTATTCATCCTGGTGCTAACAAGATGTACCGTGACTTGCAGGAACATCTTTGGTGGCACGGGATGAAGAGAGATGTATCACGTTTCATTTCGAGATGCCTAGTTTGCCAGCAGGTCAAAGCGGAGAGCCAGAGGCCAGGTGGTCTGTTACAGCCGTTACCCATTCCCGAGTGGAAGTAGGAAAACATTACGATGGACTTCGTCTCAGGGCTTCCTCATTCCCAAGGAGGAAAGGATGCCATTTGGGTCATCATGGACAGGCTGACGAAGTGTGCGTACTTCATACCCTTCAAGGTAGGGCTTTCCACCGAGAAGTAGGCAGAGCTATACATACAGCAGATAGTTCGCCTACACGAAGTGCCAGTGAGCATCGTGTCCGACAGAGACAGCAGATTCACATCCCACTACTGGAGGAGCTTGCAGGAGGAGTTGGGCAGTAGGCTCAAGTTCAGTACGGCGTACCACCCGCAGACAGATGGGCAGTCCGAGAGGACGATACAAACACTGGAGGATATGCTGAGGACCTGCGTACTGGACTTTGGAGGATCATAGAAGAGCCATCTGCACTTGGTAGAGTTTTCATACAACAACAGCTTCCAAGCCAGTATCGGTATGTCTCCTTTCGATGCACTATATGGACGACGATGCCGTACACCGCTCTTTTGGGATGATATTGGGGACAGAGTTATGCTTGGGCCAGAGATAATCACGGAGCAGAGAAGGTCGGGATGATCAGAGACAGGCTCAGAGTAGCTCAGGACAGTCAAAAACACTGGGCTGAAGCTAGTAGCAGACCGATGGAGTTTGTAGACGGTGATATGGTGCTAGTGAAGATATCACCTACTAGAGGGACGATCCGGTTCGGACAAGGAGGGAAGCTGAGCCCCAGATACATCGGGCCGTTCGAGATACTTGGCATGATTGGAGAGGTAGCTTACAGGGTTACACTTCCACCCAACCTAGCAGGAGTTCACGATGTCTTTTACGTATCTCAGCTGAGGAGATATGTTCCGGACCCCAGTCATGTGCTAGATCATTCAGAGTTGGAGGTCGGACCGAGCCTTACAGTTACTGAGCAGCTAGTGGAGATATTAGACAGGAGGGAGAAGAGACTGAGGAACAAGGTTATACCCTTAATACGAGTAGCTTGGAGCCGTCACTCTCCGGGTGAATCTACTTGGGAGAGGGAGTCGGACATGAGGGAGAGATACTCTTACTTGTTCGATCCAACCGCTGCGAGGGAACCACCCGTTCCCACTTGATACCTTAGAGGTTAGTTTCGATCGTAGCCTTATTCATTTGTTGCATTGCTTGCTATGTTAGAAAATTATAGGGTCTTCAATCCTTGTGAATTTCGAGGACAAAATTTTTCAAGGAGGGAAGACTTATTAGCCCCTGATTTTTCAATTTCAATTTAAGTAGTGTTAATTAATTTCTAATTTCATATTTAGCCTTAAAATATTTTAATATGATTTTAGATATTTTTCTATAATTTTTAAATAATTTTTAAATGAGTTTTAATAACTAAAATACCATTTTGTAAATTATTAAAATGTTTTAATATAGTTTTGTAATTTATTGAAATATTATAATAGTAGTTTGTAATATTTAGAATTGTTTCAGTATTAGTTTGTAATTAACTAATAGTTTTTAATGCGGAATGCAAATTACTATTTGCATTCAGTCATATTGGGGACCTATTTGCAATACCTAAAATCCTAGGGACCCTAATGCAAAACCTAAATCTACCCACCCCCGACGACCGGCCAGCTGACCCGTATTTTTCGGCCGCCCAACCGACCTTCGACCGACCTTTCACCCCTATAAAAGAACCCCTACACCCTCTCCGACCCAACCACCACCACCCCGACCCATCTCCGACCATCACCGCCCATTTCTTCCCCAATTAAACTAGCCGTAACCCTAACTCCGGCTAACCCCCAAAGCCACCTCCCCGACGACGATCACCCCCATCCACCACCACCCATCGGTTCACTGCAGCAAGCTGAGTTAATCGCCACCCAAGCGCCGCTGCGACGTTGCCTCCTCCGCCGTCCAGAACCCTCGAACCCCCCCAGCTCGCCGGACACGTAAGTAGCAATGTGATAACCGTGTCGTACGTGTCTCGTACACACGTATATGGTTCGCCCGGACAAGAGGATCCTAGCCCAGTGCTCGGACACGCGAGACTGGACTCGTGCGTGTCGTGCTAGCCTATGACACGTGACTCCTGTGTCCCTAACTGTCAGGATACATGGTTTGATTTATCGGGTTATACATATTTTAACCTAAAACCTAAATATAACTAAACTAAACCCTGACCCTAACACAAAGTGCGGGCTGACCCCCTGGCAAGCTCGACTGAACCCGAGAACCCGACCCTGTGGGCCGAGTTCGAACCCCCCCCCCCCCCCCCCCCCGCGCTGTGTTCTTTTATTTTCTGTTTTCTTTTATTTTATATGTATATTAATATATATATATATATATGTATTTATATATATATATACGTGTATATATGTAAATGTATTTTTGTATATATATATTTTATATGTTTTTTATATATATATTTTATATATATATATATATATACTGTTATATGTATATATATACAGTAATTGTATATATGTATATATATTTTATAATTAGTATTTTATTATATATATGTGTATATGTAAATATAGGTATATATTTATATATATGTATATATGTATATCTTTATGTATATATATATATATATATATTATATACATATACTATTTTATATATATATGTATACAGTATTTGTATGTGTACATATATTTTATTTCTATTATATATATATGTATATTTATTATATGTATATATATATATATCCATTATATATATATATATATATATATATAAATATCTATATATTTATATGTATATATATAACATGTTGTTGTTATATATTTATATATGTATTTTACTCTACCTAGTGTAAATTATTATTATGTAAATTTTACAAGATTATTTTATTTCATATTTTGTGACTTGTATATTTTTACCATTTTGAAAATATATTATTATTATTTAAAATCCTGTATTTTATTACTGCAACCATTTGGTGTCCAAGCCTAGGATGGGTTTTTGGGCTCCAATGTGTTTTCACACATTCAAGACCTGTACAAGTCATATTGGACTTGATTCATGGTCTTGGGTCCTGTATTTGAACTTTGGTTCAAATTATGTACATGGACAAAGTACGCAGATAATTAATTATTTAATTTTAATTGTGTACCATGTTGTTTTTGAATTTCTAAAAATACTTTTATTACTGTTAAAATTTTGGAAAAATAGTATTTAGATACTATGTTAATTTAGCTAATTTATCATAATTTTTAAAGTATTTAATTTACAGTTTTGCCACTGTTTTGGCTTATGAAACCAGAACTCACTTCTGTGTACTTATGAAAACTGATTTTTATAAAATACACTGGTTAATAAATTCCAAAAAAATTATAATAAATTCCTATAATTAACAAGGATCATTTTAGTACTTTATTTTATATAAAATTGAGCTTTTTGTCTATCCCAAAAATTGTTGGAACACAATATTTAATTGATTTATTTATTGAATAATTACGGCTTGTAACTTTTTGTGTTATTTTGAGTTATGGCCGTATTGAACCTCACCCCACACTAGTGTAAAGACCCTAGTATGTTAGTTATAGTATTGTGTCACCCCACATTGGTCTCCTATGCTAAAGTCATCATTTTGGCTAGGTGCCCAGTCACAAGTCATGTTGCACCAATTAGTGTCTTAGTGTTTTAGCTTAGTGTAAAAACTAAGTTTATGTATTTATTTCTAAAGTGACGAGTTACCAAGCATCTATAGCATTTTATCGCAGCTTTGCTTTGCTAGAGGCAAGTACTTTCTACGAACTTTACATACTGCTATAACAATAAATTGTGAATTTCCAACCATGTTAAATGCTGATCCTTGGGGTAGCAAGTTAAAACCTTACATGTTGTATTACTTTTAGTCTCTGCCATGTTTAGGACAGTTTTCATATCTCTCACATGTTTAAACAACGGGTTTAAGGGAAAAACTGTTAGTAGTGTACGTGATCATGACCCCCTTCTCCGTATGTATTTACCGAGCACCGCTACATTCTATATGTAACCTTACCGTAAGACTGATCCCGCATTTGCGTATGGATATACGCCGATGTCGTTAAGGGTACGTATGAACGCTTTAGAAAATTGACATGTACCACAGTACATCCTGATTACCTATTGACCGATCACTCACCTACTGCAGTTTTCAAGCTTTAAAAACAATAAATTATTGCCATGATAAAATGTAACAAAAACTAGATAAACATGATATGTCATTTCTTTTCATCACATGATCAGTATTATATGTTTATTAGATTCAGTACTTGCTCCCGTCCTGACAGGATAACGTTGTAGGTATTCTTACTGAGGAGGAGTTGCTCTGTGACCCATATTATGGAGATACTACTGAGGACCAGGCTTTATCTTACGAGGATGTACCTGCGGGGAAACTCGTCTAGTTTGCGTAGTTGCTTGGGATATTTAGTGTATTCATGTATTATACTACATATTTTGTAACTGGACATGTATCTAGTTTTATATTACAGACTTGTACTTGGACTTATTACTATATGAGACGACTTTTGTGTTTGGAGCATTTATGACTTTTATTTACTTATAGAACTGTTAGCACATTTAGTCTTATCTTGTTATCTCTAGAATAGCTTGCTGCGCTTTATCTCAAGCGTAGGCTGGACATGACTCGGCCCGGCCCAACAATTTGGGTAGCGGGTCGTGACAACACACCCAAAAAGAAACCCTCTTCAAGCCATTTCCATTTCTATTCATTCCCACCATCAAAACTCTCCCAAATTCTTCCAAAACCTTCCCAAACCTTCATCCTATAAGGCTAGAAACTTAGAGACCAAGGAGCTCGTGGTAAGGAGTCGAAAGGAGGAAGAGATTGTGTCAAACTTGACACAAGGGCATCCTTAGAAGATTCATTGGGAAAACAACCACCCAATAGGTAAAATCCTTGTTATTTTGATAGTTTGAGCTAATTCTTCATGCATGACACATGTAGGAACACTTATATTGGTTAGGGTACCCATGGGGAGATGAGCAAGGCTTTAAACCTTATTTTTGTGTATTTTATTTGGGGTTTTTATGCCATCCTTGGAGAAATCTGAGGAGAGCCCACCAAGTGTTTGTCAAAATGACAATTAGGCTATTTGTGACCATATTCTCAGTTTTGTGCCCATGTTTGGCTAGATTGTTCATTGAATAGGCATACTAATTGATTTCCTAGTGTATTCCACTAATATATATATATATGTGTGTGTGTGTGTGTGTGTGTGTGTGTGTGTGTGTGTGTGTGTGTGTGTGTGTGTGTGTGTGTGTGTGTGTGTGTGTGTGTGTGTGTGTGTGTGTGTGTGTGTGTGTGTGTGTGTGTGTGTGCGCATGTGTGTGTGTGTGTGTGATAGGAGGATATGTATATATATATATTTGTTGGGGTTTTGAGTTAGATTTGATGTTCACTGTCATGTGAACTGTGGTGTTGTATGGGACAGTGATGAATAAAGGGATTTGGGACTACACTGTGGCAGTAGTGTGGCTTGGGCATGGCTTTGGCTGCTAGAGCAGTGTACACTGTTAGGAGGGTCGGGCCAGGCAATTGACTTTGGTAAGCTTGATGTGAGTACTTGATTCACATTTGGGATTCTGAGTTGGGAATGTGATAGGTAGAATGTCAGTAAAATGGAGGTCGGGCAAGGGCCCTAGCCCATTTACTTATATGTTATACATGTATATATATGTGTGTGTGTGTGTATATGTGTGTGTATTGTTTGCCATGACAAAAAGGTTATACGAACTTTTTGTGTTTTAAACGTAAAAAGAGTACAATCGATTCGTAAACAGGAGATCTAAGTACAAAGTTTCTGGAAAAGTGTGGCGGTGGAGATTGAGCAGCAGTGGCTCCTTTACTCCGTTGACAATCTGACGACGAGGTGAACTTGCTTTGGCTTTCTGGTGCTGGTGATTAAAACTCTAGGGTTACCAATCAAGTGGATGCCGAAGTTGAAGATTGTGAAGCCTCTTTATCGAAGGAAAACTCCTTCTATTTATAGGAGAAAGAACATATGTGATGTGCATAAGGATTGTGCATATACGCTGCACATGTAGATATCGGAAAATTTTTGAGGCGGTACGGTGAGGGCTACTACTGAGCTGCCACGTGACAGGCACTGGGATTCTCTTCTATCAAGATCTTGGGGAGAGTTATCAACATAACTGAATAAACGACACGTGGCATGTGCTTATTTGTTGATGGGATGAACCTGAGCAGATTCTGTTCCTATCCCCGAAGTTGGATTTTTCTTATCTTAGAGGGCCATTGGTTTAAACAAACCATTTGGATATGGCTCTCATCCATAAGAACAAACTCCATCCTTATCTGTGGTTTAAACAAACCGATAAGATATTGCTTTTATCAACAGAATCAAACTCTGTCTTATCTTAAGAGCAACGATTTAAACAAACCGATAGGATGGTATCCTGAAAGATATAAGCACCCATCTGGCCACGTGGAGCCATGTCACTTCGTAAGGCTGCGCCGCTATGCGAGCTGTACTTCTGATGGAGCTTTTGAAGCCACTGCGCTTCTGGGTGACGAGCGGTCTTGTGCTTCAAA
The DNA here is from genome assembly GCA_029216955.1 of Iris pallida. Classification (NCBI taxonomy): domain Eukaryota; kingdom Viridiplantae; phylum Streptophyta; class Magnoliopsida; order Asparagales; family Iridaceae; genus Iris; species Iris pallida. Next base: position 3,864,538 of record JANAVB010006390.1, read on the forward strand.
CGACAGAGTCACTGTGCTTTAGGACGACGAGTGGACTTGTGTTTCAAACAACGGAGCCACCGTGCGTTAGGGTGACGAGTAGACTTGTTCTTTAAGCAACGGAGTCACTGTGCTTTAGGGAGACGGCGTTACCAAAGTATCAGGTGATGGGGGTCGTTGAATGGGCTGAGCTTTTAGTTACAGCGAGGGCTCTGCGCTTCTGAGTTAAAACGAGGGTGCAGAGCTTCTGGGTTTGAAGGTTCTGTGCTTTTTGGACTGAAGTGAGGGCTCTATGTGAAGAAATGAGCTATCTGCGCTTCTGGGTCGAAGAGGGGGCGCAGGTACTTGGCTGCGCTTATGAGTTGAAGGAACTAGTTCCTGTCGAAGTCTTTTAATAGCATTTAGTGACTGATCTTCTTGATGTCCGAGTCGGTCGTCCTCCTCTTTAATTGCCACTGTTATTTGGTAGAATTCTAGAAGTTAGTGGCCTAGGACTCAGTGGAATGAACCTATGAAATGAGGTTCGTTGTGCTGAGTTCTTGGTTCATACCATTAATTTGGGCATCTTTGACCGACGGCCACGTGGCATGTTGGTTGGACCACACTTATCCGATATAAAGGGGAGTTTTTCTGAAGAGTCATCTTCCTCTTTTAGCATTCCAAATGTTATGCTCGATCCTGATTTATCTTTGAACGGCCATTGGCCTTGCACAAGTCGGCTGATGGTTGTGGATCCCTTCGTTCAAAGAAGTTGTGCCTTTGTAGAAGAATTGCTGCTGAGTTTCGAGATGCACTTGAGCGTTTGGCATAAGGGGTTCGAACCTGAACAACGTCTTGGAGGTCTTCGAGATCCAAGCTTTCAAATTTGGATTGGTTGCCAATCAGAAGAGCCACAGGTTGTGCTCTGCCCTGTTCAATGGCGGTAGCACGACCTGTGCTGTGGACTGAGTTCGTGCTCAGGCTAATCGCTGCTTCAGAAAGTGGCTGGTTCTGATAGCGCTGGGCGTCTGGGGAGCTACACGTCAGTGAAGATTAATCCCCTTGTATGGCGCATGTGAAGATTAACTCTCTTGTAGATCTTTAGATGTCTTAGTTCTTTTCTTGATGAATCTATAATAGTTCCATGTAGGCAAAGCTCTTTTCTTATAATCATGATGAATTTGTATTAGATCTTTATAGACATGATTTAATAAAGAGCTTTTTTATGAACTGTGGTTTCTGATCTTCCATCTGTGCTTTTCTTGTAATCATGATGAATTTGTAATAGATCTTTGTAGGCATGATTTAATAAAGAGCTTTTTATGAATTGTGGTTTTTGATCTTCCATCTGCGCTTTAATGAAGCTTTGTGTAGCGAGAATACTACATGCACTTTTGATATGTCTGCGCATTTTCATGCTTCTACAAGACCCCCTTTAAAGTATTTCGAACTTGAATCAAGCTCGGAATACTTTGATCATAAGCATGACACATGTTTTTTTTGAGCGAATGCTCGGCGTGCCTACTGGCAGCTGTCGTGACGCTTAGGCTTCAACATTAAATGCCTTGAGCCATCGCTTCATTAATGTTGATCTTAATTCCTCGTTTATAGGGAATGGTCATCATGATCCCAACTTTTTGTTTCTACGTTGTTCGAAGAGTTCCCTTGATCACGAAGCGTTTTGTCTTCTTTCCCTGATGTGGCTACACCATATAAGTAGGGGTCGTTGGAGAGAGAGAAAAACTTTCTTGCTTTCACCTACCTTCTCACATAAGCTTTCTGTCAGAGTCTTCTTCTTTTTTCAAACCCTAACTTTTTTTGCCATGGCTCGTAGGAAATCAAGAATCCAGAAAGCTCCCGCGGCGACCTCCAAGAAGACTAGTGGGGAAGCAGCTAGCCTCTGACTGGCTGCAGTGACTGTGAGGCAGACTAGAATGTCATCGGCTAGACAAGCCGGGGAGGCTACTCGACAGGCCAAAGGGAAGCAGTTGGCCTCTAAAGTCGTCGTCGTTGAGCAAGCTCCTATTATAGGGGATATGCGGCCATCCATTACTGGTAGATGTCTGATTGTTATTGACTTCTTGGTTTATTGATGCATATGAGCGTCGACTCTTAGGAGCGTCGTCTCGAAGATATGTTGATGCTTTTTCTTGCTAATGCGCATGGACACCGCCCTTCGGGGTGGTGTTCCGAAGATGTGCTAATGTTCTGTCGACTGACGTGCATGGTTGTTACTTTTCACAAAGTATCGAGTAAATGCTGAAGCTTCACTCAGTCAATATCGACGTACAGCATCTTCTATGAAGTACCTGCGCGGATGTGTGTCAGCCGATGTGTGGTACACTTCGATAGTGCCTACGCGGATGCTCCATGCAAGGGCCACCGAGATACCTTCTTTTTATGGCACAGTACTTTCGTTTTATTTTCCTGACACCCTTTTATTTATGTGTAGTTCCCGTGTCCTTGTCTCTCTTCGAGGATATTCTATTTGCTTTAACGGGCTGTGTCGTGGGCAAAGACGTCGATGAGGCGCTCACCCACTCTATTGAACAGTTGATTGCCTATAGTCCACAGAGAGGCTGACTAGCAATAATTCGGGATCAACAGCCTGCACACTTTCGTCGTATGATGGATCGAGGCAAGCTTTCTCTTCCGTATGATGCTGTCAACATGCTGAAGCCTCCGTTTCTTTTTGGTGATCAGTTGGTCCTAGAAAATACCAAGCTCTTGGAGATAACCGAAAATTGGTATTTCGAGAACTATGGTATTCCTCTGTCCGTTCCTTCCGTCAACCGCCACCTTCTGCTCTCGATTTTCTTTTGTTTGGTTGAGAAGCGTTTTATGTAATGGGAACTGACCCCGAAGCGAGGGGGTTTGATGACCGGTCATATCAAAGTGGAAGGGTGCTCCAATCAGAGGAACTCCTTCAAGAGTGTGCCCGACGATCCTGTCACGACCTACACCCTATTTAGGGGGAACGTGGTACGTCGCATTGTCAACGGTAGAACACTGTATAGGTCAACTAGAAATATAACATCTAGACATAAAGTATATAAACCTATCATCTCCGCATGGAGGTATATAATCTCAACTCAATCACAAGACATCTAAAGAATATAAGCATGAATATCACAAAGATATGATGGAAATAGATAAACTAAAATAGATGTAAGTCACAGACAGAAGTTCAGAAATTTGGACATAACACAAGATTCTGAATATAAAGTATACTACAAGTCTCAACTATCCAGCTGGAAATCATTCCAGTACTCAACCTACTAGACTAGGTCACTACAGAAGGTACATCCTCTACGGGCACTATCACCAAGGGTATATCCTGGTCAAAGTCTCCTTCTGTGCCAAACCTATAGAAGGTCGAGCAGTCAGCATCTAAATCATCTGTAAACATCAACGGGGTTATCCTGTCAGGATATGAGCAAGTACAAATGCTAACAAAAGTTCCATGTGAATTGACAAATTCTATAAGAGACAATTACAATAGAATACAAGATGAAATATCAAGACTAGAATATAAACAGGATATATAAAATTGGATAACATGTCAGGGTATAAAATACGAGAATGTAAACAGTACAGGAATATCTGATATATAATATAAACAAAAATAGTGCCTTGAGATATTAGAGCATTATGTGATCGACTTGGAACACATGATCAGGCTATTCCATTAGGCCTGGCTATCACAAGAAATACACAAGAAGGGTCAAGCCGACCAACATGGAAAGCGAGCACAAGAAATATGAGATCTCGCTACACCCTACGTACGGTGAGGGTGGCGCAAGCACATAAATAACATGATGGATATGATCACATAATCTCTAATAACTTTCCATTCCCGAATATTATATGGATCCGGGCATGACACTTCATGACACCGGATTCAAAAGCAGGGGGCCAGCCCACTCCCAAATTGATGTCTATACAAGTACATGAAATAAGATCAAACAATGCACCCATATACCAGCAAAGTCCAGGAATAACATCTCATGACAGGATCTGATATATACTAGTCCGTGTACCATCGTGTCGGGAATCAAGTTAAACACTACAACTGAATCGGATATAGTAGATATCAAGATAATAAAAACTATCAAAGCATGTACTTGCCTGATACCCTAAGCAACTGATTTGTATAGATGTCCAAACTTGAGTCACATAGTCCTATTTAGAGACGTACAGGTGACAATGAGTTCATAATATAATAATTAAAGTGTACAATGTAATCTACATAATAATAGGCCTCTCTAGGTCAAAAGTCAACTCTTGGTCAACTCTTAGTCAAACTAAGTCAACATCTAGGGTTTGGTCAACTGTCTAGTCAAAGGGGTCAACTCTATTTAAGTTAGTCATAATTCTAACCATAGACCCACATACTCTAGGATACCTTATAGTACTATATCATATACATATATATCTTGCATGAATTCTTAACAAGCTACATAGACTATGGTATCCCAAATCACATATATCATCTATAGATACTATCCTCTTACCCTTAGCCCATATCTTAAATACCTTAACTATTAGTTAATACCTTAGTTCTAGGGTCAATATCTTGCGTAAACTAGATTTTCTAGTCCATGCTAGTCAATACCTCGTTTCTAGGTCTATACCTTGAAGGTATTAGCCATAATAGCTAATATTACCAAGTATCAATACATATATCTTACATCTTTACTAGTTACCTACTATCTAGGATTACTTTAGCCAATCTATCCTTTATATATACATGGATGTACCCAATGACTATTACATATACCATTACCTTTACCTACCCATAACATATACCAATATACCTTTTATCCATATCTAAACATTTACCCTTTACCTATATTATATACATATATACATATATCCTACTATAGACCCATATCGCTAACCATTTGCCCATTACTATACCCTCATACATGTTTGTCTATACTTACCTATGGTGCTTGGTTACTTTCTTACTTATATATATATATATATATATATATATATATATATATATATATATAAATATATATATATATATATATATATATATATATATATATATATATATATATTCACCCTACATGTCATAGTACACTAAGATACCCATATACCGTATCCACATGGTATAATATACCCCTTATACTATACGTATAAATATATATATCATATCCCTATGTATCCTATAATATTGATATCTGTATGATACCTATATAAAATATATATATGATATTGTACCCTTACTATTCTATGCATACCCATTACTTACCTTGCTACTAAGGTATTTACCATTACTCTTAGAATTACTTACTACCTATACATATACATGTACACTTATATATACGTATATAGATAGCATATCCTTAGGATACCATATGTTCTACCTAATACTTGACATATCCTATACCATGATATGTCATGATATCTTAATTCATTAAGTATCCCACATTTTACACCATGCCTTGGCTATCTTACCTATACCCTATGTAATATAACATGTATTCTAGCATCTTATTTCTATATGTACATATACCTATAGATATCTACCTTTGATCTTCGATACATATATGCATAAATATGTATCCTAGGTTACCTCAATTGATATCAAAATATCTATATTCTTACCCTATGATATGTATAGCTATAGATTATAGCAATATGTTTACCTATATACCTATATATCAATATATCAATATACCCTTCTATTCCATTACCTGTCAAAATTACTCCAGGATATCCTATGCTTACCATACTCTACCAATCATACACACATGGACTCACTCATCCTACTCTTAGCACTTGACATCTTGATATTATCCATTACCTAGTTCTAATACCTAATATCTTAGTATCTTGACCAATACCTTATTTTTTTATATACTTATCCAACTAACTCTAATACTAATACTTGATACCAAATAGGATACCTTACTCGCGTCCCAATACTCACTTATCTTTACTCATGATACTTGAGTGTCACGATACCAATATCCTTATGGTACCCAATATATTGACACGTAACTTATCTATATTTGGCTTACTTGATAATCATTTGTATCAACATTAAAACACACTAACTAACACATAATACCTAATAATATATATATATATATATATATATATATATATATATATATATATTATATATATATATATATATATATATATATATATATTATTGAAAAAAAAATATATATATATTATTGTTATAAAAAATAAAAAATAAAAAAAAATATATATATTATTTTTATAACAATAATATATATATATATATGTGTGTGTGTGTGTGTGTGTGTGTGTGTGTGTGTGTGTGTGTGTGTGTGTGTGTGTGTGTGTATATATCATATATATATATATATCATACATATACTTGACAAACTATGATACCTACATTCACTTAATACCCATACTACATAGGGTCGTAGGATACACAAAATGCCTATGTCGTATAGTCACTTTTCTACTTAAAATTAATACTGTACCTATTAGACCTATTCACTAAATTTTAGGATTAAAGTATGTCATATCCCTTCGTATTAGCTATCCGAAACTTCAAACGGATCACATTTTCGTGTCCGGACGCTCCCGAAATCGCGAAAATACCGAAACACGTTCGTCTTTGGGACATCTAACACTCAAACAGTTTTACAGAATGTTCTAGAATGATTATGGCCTATTAATATATGTATTAGGAAAGATAACTTTGATATGGTTCTTTTAAAAAACGGAAGATTAATCGGAGTCTTGAGCAAGGAGTTATGACATTTCTAAGTTGCTATGGCTACTAAAAACGTGGATGAATATTATGACGAATTTGGGTTGTTTTGGACAAAAGAAACACATGTATATACCCAAATCTAACCATGTATATCATGAGATACCATGACACAATACCACGTGTCCTATTTAGGACACATACACCCAATCTCGACTCAAAAAGGATACGAAAGTTCCTTTGGGGATACGTATTGAACACTTGGTGGTCACAAATTCGATTTCCCCAATTTGTATCAAAATAAAATGGAAAAAACCTTCAAATAGGAAGAGGAGAGCATCAACTCCTCTCTAATGGTACTCTAATGCAAATCGGGTCCTAAATGAATATAGTTACACTATGAAATGAAATGGAAGGGTTTAGAGAGCTCATACCAAAAGAGAGATGGATTTCCAATATAAAATTCCTAGATCTAGATCTCCACCAAGCTTCAAGGCTTCAAATCCTTCTAATCCCTTCTTAGCTAGCCAATAGAGGCTTCTCCTCTCCAAGGGGAAGAGAATGAAACGAATTTGGCTCAATTTGGAGAAAATTTGGGTGTAGGAGCAATTTGGGGAAAACGCTCCTAAATTAGGGCTTGAAACGAAAATGGAAAGAGGAAGAAGATGAAGTGGGGCTTTAATAGGAAGGTGGTCTGCCATACGGTGTTAGATTTAGGGTTTGGTTAATTAGAAAAGGTCCACTACACCCCTCCCATTAGTCATGACAAGTTAGGTATTAAACCTCTCTTCCTAATTGGGTGTTTAGTCAAGTTTTCTAACTAAATCTTCTAATCTAGCCAGAGACTAACTAAAGGTCATTTGGGATAGTCCTAATCATCTTGTTGGGTGGTCATGAAAAATAGGTTTGGGTCTTCTAGGATCACTAATCACCATTCTAATCTAATGGCTAACCTATAATCATATTCAAAATATAATACATGCACCATATTAACCATTTAAATAATTAACCAAAATATAAAGTTTAGTTTTCAAAAATAATTAGCACTCAAGATATAATATGAAACCACACTAATAACAATAATTAGAAAAAAAATAAAAATACCCCTGTTTCAGTAATTTGGTGGTGACAGATCCATTAGCTATGCTATGGGTGTTACTCCCTGATCGCCTGCTTGTTGATTTTACCAATGAAGTACACCTATTCCGAGCCCCTCTTTTTGCCAATAGGTTATTGGCCACATGCCATACCCATCCGAAAGTTGCCTTCCGTGTCGCAGGTTGGATTTATCCCAAGTCTGAGTCGAGTAAGCTAACTCAATGGGCGATGGGTAGGTTCAAGAAGGATTTGATAGGTACGGGCCTTCGTCGTGCCATCAGGGCCACCGAGCATGGGATAGAGATCAACCGACCTCAGTTCATAGCTTTGTTGGAGTTAGTCAACCACCATACCGGGACGTTCTTCACCCCTTGTGGAGAGATGGGTTTGGCCATTCATGAGATGCATGCCATCTAGAAGCTGCCATGGGGGGACGTGCCATACGAGGAACATACCTCTTGCAAGAAGGAATTCTTGGTGTTGGAGGACCAGCATCCCGAGATGATGGCTGTGTATAAGGAGTTGTTTTGCCACCACCAAGTATGTACGTGCATGGGTGGGGCACAGGCTTCGCCATACGTCAAGGCCTGGGTAGATTATATTTTCACAAAGCATCCATCGATGCCAGAGAAGGTTCACTTTACTGTATGCCGGGCATATACTGCTGATAAAGTAGATGATATGATGGCCAAAGTGGTCTCTCCTTCAGTCGATGCTGAGGGGAGACCTACCTCCAGAGTTCATAATTACTTCTGTCATAATCTGATTGCTTAGAGTCTGAAAGTGATATTAGCTGCCTTTTTGATGATATGGCTACGGAAGGCCGTGGTTCCCGTAGGTTCTGGGCCTGCTGCCGGCTATGGTATGCGACATCCTGCATGGTTTGCGAGAATTTTCCAAGAGGATAATATAGTGTCGTGAGGGGAATAAGGAATTCCCGTGGGTTGGACTCCCTTACCACTAATTGATGGGTTTGTTGGCTTTGCACCACCCTGGTCTGATAGTCCCCAATACTCTTGCTGGTTACGAGGCAGGGGATGCAACACTGTGTAACTAACAATATGCGAAATGGCTTCATTAGGATGTCTCTGTCTGTAGATGGTTGTTGGGCCATTTAGACGACTATGTTCTCCATAGGGTTTCACCTACCTACAACGGTTTCCTTGCAAATGATGAGTTAGTGGACAGTGATCTAACTTTCGAGGCCTTCTACTGGTTGCAGTCCATCCGTTATTCCTACTTGGTGTATCGAAACCAAAATCGGGTATACTTGGAGCCTTATTTGCCTAGCCGTTTCGCACATCAATTTGGCTTTAGCTAGGCTATGATGGGCAATCCAAGCTAATGTCTTGGTTATGAGGGAAGTCTTCTAGATGGCGCCAGGGCATGTCGTTATTATAATGCTGATGGTACTGGAGAAGAATTTACGATCCCTTCAATGCATGAGGAGACTCATATCTTGTATTATGATGCAAAATTTTACTGTGTCATGAATAACTTATCACCGGAGTATGAGCGAGAGCGAAGTTTACTTGAGAGAAAGAAGTTTGAGGTCCCTTCATTGGCTTTTAAATGTCTCAATTGGCTCGAACCATCGGATAGTAGATCAACAGAAGGCTCCAGTTCATTGCGAGAGGGGAGAGAGAAGGAAGTGCTTCTGAGTAACCTGCAAAAACGTCAGGTTTCTTCCGGGGTGAGCCCTCCTCCTGGTAAAAGGACAAGAATAGTTGTTGTGTCTCTACAAGGTGGACCCTCCCGACAGTCTCCATTGGAACGGAGTGTCACACCCATTTCTCGTTATACGTATTTCTAGGATACGTATACGAATTTTTGACAATTGTCAGGTGGCCCGTGTTTTGACTTATCTTGCTTAGCTTAGCCTTGGTTCAATCTTGACTTGATTTAGTTCAACTTGGTTCAACATGACTTGGCTTGGTCTTGGCACATTTGACTGGTCTTGGTTTATCTTGGATCATCTTGGTTTATTTTGGGTCATCTTGGCTTACTTGGTTTATTCTTGGCTTGGTTTGGTTTTTCTTAGTTTGAGATGAGGAGGGTTTGTATAAAAACCAACTCCCCTCTCTCTCTCCGCCATAACTCTTTCATTTACTCCTCCTTCCTCTCCATTACTCCTCCCACCCACCAAAGAAACCCTAGGCAAGTACAATCTTGCTTCATGATAGATCTTCCATTTTATTTTTCTATTCTCTTCTTCACTTGATTCTAAGCCTCTTTAGAACATGGCATTTTCTATTTTGATGGATAGATTTTTGTAGATCTAAGTTTTGATCTTTCTTTTTTGGTTTTGATCTATTAATGCTTGGTAATTCCTAAAACCAGTCATCCCAGGCTATAGAAAATCTCGTTCTATGCAGTTTGGACCCTTGGAAGTCTCATTCAGACTTATTTTGAGCAAGTTATGGCATTTTGAAGTTTTTGGGTTCCATGGGTTCTTCTTTGCTGTTTGGAGAAGAAGAACAGTGCCCAGCGCATCCCAGTGCTAGGCGCACCCCAGCCTAGCGCAACCCCGTCCAGGCGCAACCTAGCCCAGGTGCCCTTTGGCCCTGGCGCAACCTAGCCTAGGTGCCCTTTGTCCCTGGCGCGACCTGACTCGGGCACCCCAGTGCCCGACGCACCCCAGTGCCCGGCGCACCACAATGCCTAGCACAACCTAACCCGGCGTACCCAGTGCCTGGCGCACCCCAGCCTGGTACAACCCCGCTCAGGTGCCACCTGTCCCCCTCGGCGCCACCTGTCATTTTCCTGGCACCACTTGACCAGCGCCACTTGTTGCCATAATATCCTTGCCCCTTGCCCCCCATGTATGTTCTCCTAGTTCTTGTTGTATATGCTTGTGATCTTGCATGTAATATGTACTTGACCTATCTTGTGATGACCCGGCTCGATAACTCGTTGAGTATAGCATGACTTGCTAGTATTGATCATGACATGAATACGACTCGTCATGAACGTGACATGTATAATCTTGATAGTGGCCCGTCGGGGCGCACTCCTGACAAGCAACAAGCAAACTTGGCATAAAATGTATAATCTTGATAGTGGTCCGTGTCACGCCCCAGAACCAGAATACTGGCAAGTTGGGACGGACAAGGCCAGCTACGTATACCAAAGTACTCCGGTACTTCGAAACAACGTATAAGCTGTATAGATGGGGGTTACTACTACAAACCAACAGTCAATCCTAGGTCACATAATCCTAGATATCTCAGTCTCAGACAAGAAGTAAAGTACAAGAATATGATCATCATGCATATAAGACAGTAAAGCGTCCCAAACTATAATATATAGATGATCATGAAGCTAGTAATACAAAATGGAGAACTAGCAAGACTAAGTAATACATGATCAGCTCTAGCTGCAGTCTAGAAATATAACATCATGTCTAAGCCCGTAGGCCAAATGTCAAGTCCAAAACACGAGCTAAACACGTGCTCGGTGGCTAAACGCCTCAAAAGAATATGTACAGAAGAGAGTGGGTAAGAGAAAGAACACCCACTCAAGTCCCCTGGTGCTCCGGGTGGTCACCATCGAGAGGAAGGTCCGGAAGATCCTCGGGCTCCTCAACTAGATCTGGTCAATGCAAAACCAGTGGGGTCAGAACCCCAATAGCAAGTACCACAAAGGAAGCCAAACTTATGAACTAAAACCAGCATGCAATTCATAACATATCTAAGATAAGCAGTAAACGAGACTAGAATATTAAATTGGTACCACAGTGTTTACGAAGGAAACTGTAACATGCAAGTAGGATAGCAAGTAAATAAACTGGACATGTGAGCATATGGTAAGGCCGAGCATGTAGTAGGAAGAATAGCATGTAAGAAAAGACAGGAGGCTAAGTACTACAATAAGATAAACTGAAGCAAGACTAGACTAGACAAGAATGGACTCCATCCATCAATCACGGCCAAGCAATGAGTACGGCTTGATACTTTAGCTAACTAGGGTTGTCACATTCCTAGTTACTAACACATGCAAGTTTGAGAAATCCAAGTCCAGTTACCCGCCTGCTACTACCTGAATGATCCGGGCAAAAAGAAAAGAAGTATAGCAGACACACTGCAGTAAGATACATGTGTCCTAAAGAGGTGCCCCACTCGACGGTGTGCTGGAAGAGTGCTCATCATGACAGATAGCTCCAAATCCCAAGTATATATATATATATATAGGGCCAAGATCAGAAGGGATAGCAGGTAACCGGGAAAGTCTCCAATGATCTAGGTAATCAAGCTAGTAGTTTAGTCCTTAACATTTTTCTTGTTGGATTCTAGGTGTGGCAATCCGCAGAATCCATCCTAGACATGAGACATGCAAGACTGGACAAGATAAGCAAGATTGTGCACTACAACAAGCCACAACAAGACATGACAATATCAAGACAAGAGTGCGCTACGACGAGCCACTATCAAGGAGCTAGACATGTACTAGAATCAAGAGTGCGCCATAACAGGCCACTATCATGTAAGCAAGAAAAAGACATGTTCAAGAGTGCACCACGACGGGTCACTATCAAGTAAGCAAGAAGGCATGGCAACAATTATCATAGCTTGTAAGAAAGAATCTATCCAAAGACATATCATGGCATGTGGAGAAGAATAATGAAGGCTAAGTACATTTCATAAAAGGTTGAACATGTACTAGTATCAAGTCTACATAGTGTGTACAATCATTATTCAACTGAGAAAGATCATGTTATCATGTTAAGAAATCATTACAGTCGAAGAAAATATCAAAAGCGGACAAAAACGAGCCAAAACGGGCAAAATCGGACAAAAACAGCATAAAACGGCATACCGGCGGTATACTGCGACATACCGGCGGTATACCGGACTAAAGACAGTAAGTTTCTGGTGCCAAAAACGGCATACCGGTGGTATACTGCGGCATGCCGACGGTATACCGGTTTTTCAAACAGCAACGAAATTCAGAAAATTGCCAAAACTTGTTTCGGCCATAAAATCTTCATTTTAAATCGAAATTCGGACTTTCAAAAGTCAAAATTGCATAGAATTGAATTTCCTACAACATGGAACTATTAGATTTCACAAATTCAAAGATTTGATAGATCAATATCTCAAAATACTCCAAAACAGGGGTTCTCGGAACACCGAAACGAGTCCCGATTGCCACCAAACTCAAAATCCATGTATACTAGCTAGGTAAGGACCTCATACATGCGTATGTGACCAAGATCCATGATGGTAACACTAGTATCACTCTTGATATCAAGTTTTTTTCTACTAAGTCACTATTGGATTTTAACAGAAAATCAAATCTTGTTTAAATGAATTTTTGGAAACATGCACATATACGAGAATCATCAGGAAAACACTTTTAACAAAATGAGTTTAGGAAAATTCTAAGCATTTAATACCAAGGAAAACAAAAATGACAATAGATTACTATTGTTCAAGAATTTGGCAAGATGTACTTGCCTAGGTTAAGCTCCAAGCCTAATCTTCTACTCCACCACCAAGAGGGGCACGAAACCACACTCTAGACCTCGAGGTCAAGCTCTTGGCAAGCTCCAAGGGAAGAGAAAGGAAGAAGGAAAGAAGAGAGTGTGAAGAGAATGAAAAGAGAGAGGAGAGAGAAAGTGAAGTGGTTTATATATAAGGGGGGAATAATCTTAGCCGTTGGATCATGATCCGTGTGAAAATCTAGGTCAATCATGGCCATTCAAACAAAACCAATTGTCCATTGGATAATAGAGTGCATCTACACTATTCACGAAAATATCCAAGCACTATTCACGAAAATATCTAAACACTATTCACGAAAATATCCGAAACACTATTCATGAAAATATTCGAAACACTATTCATGAAAATATCAAAAACCGAAAATATCTAAAGTGTAGAAAACATGTCCGGGCGGTATGCCGTCGGTATACTCCGGTATACCGGCGGTATGCCGATCAAGAAGAAAACCTATAGTTTTGGGAAAAATTTAAAGTATTCCGGAAACCATGAAAACATGAAATACGCTGCAAAATACGTATCCGTATATAAATACCGATACTGTGAGACGAGTCTCACAACTCTCCCCTCCTTAGAAAAATTCCGTCCTCGGAATTTCCTAAAGGTAATCAAAAGCAAGCAAGAAATCCAAGAAAACAGGCTATCAGGATCAAGATGGAAAACTCATAAAACATGAAATCCAGCTAGAGTAATGTACAAGAATGTGAAAGCAATTTAAACATACGTAAGCAACAACATCATGTATTCCTACAATCATACTAAAAAGGTAGAACATAGATATACGAAATAAGTATACCTCACGAGCCAAACAGATACGGGTAACGAGCTCGGATATCATCCTCGCACTCCCAAGTCGACTCGCCCGGTGAGTGATGATCCCAGGAAACACGAACTAATCGGATAGTCCGGTTCTTGAGAATCTTCTCCCTCCGGTCCAAAATAGATATGGGCCTCTCCTCATACGATAGGTCGGTACCAACAACCAGCTCGGAATGATCTAGGATATGGCTCGGATCCGGAACATATCGACGTAGCTGAGATACGTGAAACACGTCATGTACCTCACGCAACGACGGTGGAAGAGCAAGGCGATAAGATACATCTCCTACTCGCTCGAGAATATCGAACGGCCCAATAAATCTAGGACTAAGCTTTCCCCGTACGCCAAACCTGATGACACCACGGGTAGGCGAAATCCGAAGAAATACGTGATCGCCGACAGAGAACTCAAGATGGCGTCGATGCTGATCTGCCCAATGACGCTGTCGATCCTGAGCTACTCTGAGATGCTCTCTGACCTGCCTGACTACTCCAACTGACTGAGCAATCATCTCTGGTCCAAGCAGCTGCCTCTCTCCAATGTCATCCCAAGCTAGGGGTGACCTACATCTCCTACCAGACAAAGCTTCGAAAGGAGCCATCTGAATGCTCGCCTGGAAGCTATTGTTGTAAGAGAACTCCACCAAATGCAAGTGATCCTCCCAAGAACCACTGAAGTCAAGAATGCATGATCGAAGCATATCCTCCAAGGTCTGGATCGTACGCTCCGACTGACCATCTGTCTGAGGATGGTATGCTGAACTGAAACTCAAACGGGTACCCAGACTCTGCTGAAGACTCTGCCAGAAATGAGAAGTGAATCTGGAATCCCGATCTGAGACTATGCTAACTGGCACCCCATGCAATCTGACAATCTGCCTCATGTACAAGTCGGCCAACTGCTCTGTAGACTGACCAACCCTGAAAGGTAGGAAGTGGGCAACCTTCGTGAGTCGATCCACTATAACCCAAATGGCATCTCTACCAGTCGGGGTTCTAGGAAGACCAGTCACGAAGTCCATGGTAATATGGTCCCACTTCCACTCCGGAATCGGTAAAGACTGAAGAAGTCCGGCCGGTCTCTGGTGCTCAGCCTTGACCTGCTAGCAAACTAAGCATCGAGAGACAAACCGAGCTATCTCCCTCTTCATACCATTCCACCAGAAATACTGACGAATATCTCGGTACATCTTCGTCCCTCCAGGATGAACAGAGTACTGAGAACTGTGGGCCTCCGACATAATCTCCTGTCGAATATCTCCACTCGGCACACAAAGACGACTCCCAAATCGGAGTGTCCCATCCTCATGGATGCACAACTCTGCTCTGCGCCCTGCCACACACTCTGCTCTGAGCTGCTGAAGCCTGGCATCCCCTGACTGAGCTGCTCTGATCCTATCCACAATGGTAGACTGAACCTGCAAGCCTGCCATCATAGCTGCCTCGCCAGGTAGTACTACCTCAATGCCCATCTCCTGAAGATCCTCCAGAATATGATGCTGCTCCGTCAAGAAATAGACCCCGGGTCTCCTGCTCAAAGCGTCTGCAACGACGTTTGCCTTCCCGGGATGATACTGAAGATCAACATCATAATCCTTCAGTAACTCAAGCCACCGCCTCTGCCGCATGTTCAGATCCCTCTGGGTGAACACATACCTCAAGCTCTTATGGTCAGTGAAAATCTCCACTCGATCACCATACAGATAATGCCTCCAGAGCTTGAGGGCAAACACAACTGCGGCCAACTCAAGATCGTGCGTCGGATAGATCTTCTCATGGTCCCGAAGCTGCCGAGACGCATAAGCTATCACTCGACCGTGCTGCATAAGAACACAACCAAGTCCCCGGCCTGACGCATCACAATACACCGTGAACCCACCTGGTCCGACGGGTAATGTCAGAATAGGAGCTGAAATCAAACTCTGCTTGAGTTTCTCAAAAGAAACCTGACAAGCATCTGACCACTCAAAGCACACATCCTTACACGTCAGCCGTGTCAAGGGTGCGGAGATCCTAGCAAAGTCTGCCACAAACCGTCTGTAGTAGCCTGCTAATCCCAGAAAGCTGCGTACATCTGAAGCTGTACGAGGTACTGGCCAACTCTCGATAGCCTCAACCTTCTTGGGGTCCACCTCAACACCACCTCCGGCAATAATGTGACCCAAGAAAGAGACTCGATCGAGCCAAAAATCGCACTTGCTGAACTTCGCATAAAGCTGATGGTCCCGAAGAATCTGAAGAACCACGCGAAGATGCTGCTCGTGCTCTGTCTCAGTCCGACTATAGACCAAGATATCATCAATAAACACTATCACAAACTGGTCTAAGTAGGGCATGAAGATGCGATTCATGAGATCCATGAAAATCGCTGGCGCATTGGTCGCTCCGAAAGGCGTAATAAGGAACTCCCAATGGCCATATCGAGATCTAAACGCCGTCTTGGGTATATCCTGCTCTCTGACTCTGATCTGATGGTACCCAGACCGCAAATCGATCTTCGAAAACACAGCCGCTCCACTAAGCTGGTCGAACAAGTCATCTATCCTGGGCAAGGGATACTTGTTCTTCACGGTCACCGCGTTAAGCTGACGATAGTCAATGACCATACGCGATGAACTATCCTTCTTCTTTACAAGAAGGGCTGGAGCTCCCCAAGGCGATCCACTAGGACGAATGAATCCCTTGGTCCTAAGCTCCTCAATAGATTGATACAACACCAACAACTCTGAAGGAGACATCCTGTAGACTCTCGCTGACACTGGCTCTGCTCCCGGAACCAAATCAATATAATACTCAATCTCCCGAACTGGAGGCATACCCGGAAGCTCCTCGGGAAACACATCGGAAAACTCGCAAACTACTCTGGGCAACTGAACCTCCTCGGCTACTGCCATCCACATGACCGCTGGTGAAGACTCCACCTCGCCTCTAGAGAA
The DNA here is from genome assembly GCA_029216955.1 of Iris pallida. Lineage (NCBI taxonomy): Eukaryota > Viridiplantae > Streptophyta > Magnoliopsida > Asparagales > Iridaceae > Iris > Iris pallida. Next base: position 3,881,559 of record JANAVB010006390.1, read on the forward strand.
TGAGAACTCCTCCTCATTCGGAACACGAAAGATAACCTTGCCGGCATGGCAATCTATCGAAGCGTGTCGAGCACTCAACCAATCCATACCTAGGACGACATCATAATCGCCCATAGGAAACTCTATCAGCCTAGCGGGAAACTCTCTCCCACATACTATGACTCTACACGAGGCATAGACTCGGTCTACTCCTACTAGACCGTTACCAGTAAGTATATTCATCCTTACAGGTAAAGATTCTGGCTCTACACCAATATGTGTCGCAAATCGTGCAGATATAAACGAATGCGAAGCACCAGAATCAAATAAAGCTGAAGCTGAATGAGAGTGAACAAGAATGGTACCTGCGACCACCTCCCCTGCTGCTAGCGCCTCCTCCATAGAAAGCGTGAAAGCCTGACCCTGAACTCTGGTCGCTGGACCCCTCTGCCTCTGAGCCTGAGCCTGAGCATACTGCTGAGGCCTCTGCTGGAACTGCTGAGACTGCGTCGGTAATGGCCTCTGGGCCTGCTGCTGCTGAACCGGCGCTGGTGCTCTAAACTGCTGAACTGCTGGCTGGAAGGATGCTGATCCAGCCGAACTCCTCCTGGGACAAGCCCCTATCCTGTGGTCCGGTGCTCCACAAGCTAGGCACAAGCCCTGTGCCCTACGGCACTCTGATAAGGCATGTCCTCCCTTCCCGCAATGGGAACAAGCAACTGAAGAAGACTGCCTCTGCTGCTGAGGACGCGGCTGAGACGACTGCTGAAAGGAAGCCGCCGGAACCGGTCCCCTCGGAGATCCAATCGTCAAGGCTCGGACTGCTGGAGCTGGTGCTGACGACTGGGAAGAAGATCTCCTCTGAATGTGAGGCCTCTTCTGACCTCCGACTCTATCAACGATCCTCTGCGAGGTGTACTCATGCCTCCTCGCTGCCCTCATCACTGCATCAAAAGTCTGGAACTCATGCTGCTCAACTGCCAGTATGATCTCCAGATGAAGCCCCTGCTGGAACCTCCTCGCCCGGTCCAACTCGGTCGCCACTAAAGAAGGGGCAAACCGACTGAGCCGGCTAAACTCTGACGCATAGCCGTCGACGGTCCTGCTCATCTGCCGCAAGCCAATGAACCTCTGCTGCAGATCATAACGCGAAACCGCATCAAAATAGCGAGTCTGAAACCTCTCGCTAAAATCGGCCCAGGCTACTGGTGCTCTGAAAGATACCTCCTGAGCCGCCCACCAGTCGCGGGCCAAATCCAAGAGCTGCAACCTGACAACTGCCACACGCTCCATAGCCGGAATGCCTGCTGCCTCCATAATGGCCTCAGTATCCTGAAGCCACGCATCAGACGCAATAGCATCCTCTGTACCATAGAAGTACGGGGGATGAAGACGCCTAAAGCTGCTCGCAGAATTGTAGACCTGAGCACCACCTCTGTCCAAAGCCGTCTGGACAGAATGGGTGAGAACATCACTCTGACGCTGGTGCGACGCCATGAAATCTCTCAGAACATCCACCAGTGCATGAACAACACCCTCTGGCTGCTCTGGCTGAACTGGTACTGCTGGCTGAACTGGTACTGCTGGCTGAACAGGAGGAACTGGCGACTCTGCCCTTCGGTCAACTCTAGACTCTGCTCCCGAATGCTGAGGATGCTCCTCCTGAACTGGCGAAACTAAGGGATGCTGATCTGCCATCGGCAAAGCCCGAACAGGCCGATCAGAAGGACCAGGAACGGTGCCCCTGAAAGTTTAAGGACACAAGGATTAGGTCGAGGGAACAGGAAAGATCAACGATCAAAGCAGATATCAGGACAAAAATCAGAGGTAAAGAGTAATATCAAGGATATCAATAGAGAAGAATTTATGACTGAGATAACTACCAGCAACCCCCACATATCTGATAAATCAGACCTACATGGGCCACCACTAAAACCTATGTCACGCCCCAGAACCAGAATACTGGCAAGTTGGGACGGACAAGGCCAGCTACGTATACCAAAGTACTCCGGTACTTCGAAACAACGTATAAGCTGTATAGATGGGGGTTACTACTACAAACCAACAGTCAATCCTAGGTCACATAATCCTAGATATCTCAGTCTCAGACAAGAAGTAAAGTACAAGAATATGATCATCATGCATATAAGACAGTAAAGCGTCCCAAACTATAATATATAGATGATCATGAAGCTAGTAATACAAAATGGAGAACTAGCAAGACTAAGTAATACATGATCAGCTCTAGCTGCAGTCTAGAAATATAACATCATGTCTAAGCCCGTAGGCCAAATGTCAAGTCCAAAACACGAGCTAAACACGTGCTCGGTGGCTAAACGCCTCAAAAGAATATGTACAGAAGAGAGTGGGTAAGAGAAAGAACACCCACTCAAGTCCCCTGGTGCTCCGGGTGGTCACCATCGAGAGGAAGGTCCGGAAGATCCTCGGGCTCCTCAACTAGATCTGGTCAATGCAAAACCAGTGGGGTCAGAACCCCAATAGCAAGTACCACAAAGGAAGCCAAACTTATGAACTAAAACTAGCATGCAATTCATAACATATCTAAGATAAGCAGTAAACGAGACTAGAATATTAAATTGGTACCACAGTGTTTACGAAGGAAACTGTAACATGCAAGTAGGATAGCAAGTAAATAAACTGGACATGTGAGCATATGGTAAGGCCGAGCATGTAGTAGGAAGAATAGCATGTAAGAAAAGACAGGAGGCTAAGTACTACAATAAGATAAACTGAAGCAAGACTAGACTAGACAAGAATGGACTCCATCCATCAATCACGGCCAAGCAATGAGTACGGCTTGATACTTTAGCTAACTAGGGTTGTCACATTCCTAGTTACTAACACATGCAAGTTTGAGAAATCCAAGTCCAGTTACCCGCCTGCTACTACCTGAATGATCCGGGCAAAAAGAAAAGAAGTATAGCAGACACACTGCAGTAAGATACATGTGTCCTAAAGAGGTGCCCCACTCGACGGTGTGCTGGAAGAGTGCTCATCATGACAGATAGCTCCAAATCCCAAGTATATATATATATATAGGGCCAAGATCAGAAGGGATAGCAGGTAACCGGGAAAGTCTCCAATGATCTAGGTAATCAAGCTAGTAGTTTAGTCCTTAACATTTTTCTTGTTGGATTCTAGGTGTGGCAATCCGCAGAATCCATCCTAGACATGAGACATGCAAGACTGGACAAGATAAGCAAGATTGTGCACTACAACAAGCCACAACAAGACATGACAATATCAAGACAAGAGTGCGCTACGACGAGCCACTATCAAGGAGCTAGACATGTACTAGAATCAAGAGTGCGCCATAACAGGCCACTATCATGTAAGCAAGAAAAAGACATGTTCAAGAGTGCACCACGACGGGTCACTATCAAGTAAGCAAGAAGGCATGGCAACAATTATCATAGCTTGTAAGAAAGAATCTATCCAAAGACATATCATGGCATGTGGAGAAGAATAATGAAGGCTAAGTACATTTCATAAAAGGTTAAACATGTGCTAGTATCAAGTCTACATAGTGTGTACAATCATTATTCAACTGAGAAAGATCATGTTATCATGTTAAGAAATCATTACAGTCGAAGAAAATATCAAAAGCGGACAAAAACGGGCCAAAACGGGCAAAATCGGACAAAAACAGCATAAAACGGCATACCGGCGGTATACTGCGGCATACCGGCGGTATACCGGACTAAAGACAGTAAGTTTCTGGTGCCAAAAACGGCATACCGGCGGTATACTGCGGCATGCCGGCGGTATACCGGTTTTTCAAACAGCAACGAAATTCAGAAAATTGCCAAAACTTGTTTCGGCCATAAAATCTTCATTTTAAATCGAAATTCGGACTTTCAAAAGTCAAAATTGCATAGAATTGAATTTCCTACAACATGGAACTATTAGATTTCACAAATTCAAAGATTTGATAGATCAATATCTCAAAATACTCCAAAACAGGGGTTCTCGGAACACCGAAACGAGTCCCGATTGCCACCAAACTCAAAATCCATGTATACTAGCTAGGTAAGGACCTCATACATGCGTATGTGACCAAGATCCATGATGGTAACACTAGTATCACTCTTGATATCAAGTTTTTTTCTACTAAGTCACTATTGGATTTTAACAGAAAATCAAATCTTGTTTAAATGAATTTTTGGAAACATGCACATATACGAGAATCATCAGGAAAACACTTTTAACAAAATGAGTTTAGGAAAATTCTAAGCATTTAATACCAAGGAAAACAAAAATGACAATAGATTACTATTGTTCAAGAATTTGGCAAGATGTACTTGCCTAGGTTAAGCTCCAAGCCTAATCTTCTACTCCACCACCAAGAGGGGCACGAAACCACACTCTAGACCTCGAGGTCAAGCTCTTGGCAAGCTCCAAGGGAAGAGAAAGGAAGAAGGAAAGAAGAGAGTGTGAAGAGAATGAAAAGAGAGAGGAGAGAGAAAGTGAAGTGGTTTATATATAAGGGGGGAATAATCTTAGCCGTTGGATCATGATCCGTGTGAAAATCTAGGTCAATCATGGCCATTCAAACAAAACCAATTGTCCATTGGATAATAGAGTGCATCTACACTATTCACGAAAATATCCAAGCACTATTCACGAAAATATCTAAACACTATTCACGAAAATATCCGAAACACTATTCATGAAAATATTCGAAACACTATTCATGAAAATATCAAAAACCGAAAATATCTAAAGTGTAGAAAACATGTCCGGGCGGTATGCCGTCGGTATACTCCGGTATACCGGCGGTATGCCGATCAAGAAGAAAACCTATAGTTTTGGGAAAAATTTAAAGTATTCCGGAAACCATGAAAACATGAAATACGCTGCAAAATACGTATCCGTATATAAATACCGATACTGTGAGACGAGTCTCACAGTCCGTCGAGGCGCACTCCTAACAAGCAACAAGCAAACTTGTCATAACATGTATAATCTTGATAGTGGCCCGTCGAGGCACACTTCTGACAAGAATTCTTGACAAGTAACAAGTAACCTGATATGACATGATAATCTTGAAAGGCTGTTGCGACGACTATCCTGACCTGCTAAGTAACTCTTATCTTGACACCGTGGTTGATTCTCTTGATTGTGCCTGTACAAACTGCCTGCCTCGTCTTGCATCATGTCTAGGATATGGATTCCTGGTTACCACGGTCAGAAATTTATCATAAATCTGACAAGGTTGATGACTAGATTGATCAAGTAGTTTATATAGAGAGATTTTTCCAGTTACAGGCGATCCCGTTATCCCGGTCACACCTGAACGGATTTGTAGCCTGCCGACGAGTAGGGCACAATTTTAGCCCACTGTCATGCGGGGAACTTCTTGAACACAAATATACTAAGGTACACCAAGTCATCTTGTAACTTATGTAACTCGTATAATCTTGATAACTCTAAGCAACCTCGCCTGGATAACCTGGATAGCTGCAGGGCTTGTGACTTGGGAATATCTCAAATGCATCTTGTTAGTAACTAGGCCTGTGATAACCCTAGTTAGCTACTGTTATCAAGCCGTAAGACTTGATTGGCCGTGCCTGAATGCTTGCCTCCTGGTTAACATAGGAATTATATTCCGCCTCTTGTTTTCATAATGCAAGCTCTTGTTTTATTCTAACCTTGTCTTCTTGTTACTTAATCATGTTCATTATTTATATCTTCTGTTTACTAATCTGCTGGTTTTAGTTCCTAAGTGAAGCCTTTCTTGTAGCACTTGCTCTTTTTGGGGTCTGACCTAGCTGGTTTTGTATGGACAGATTTTGGAGTAGCACTCGAGGATCTACCTGCCTTCCAGCCAAATGGTGAACATTTGACGCAACCCTGGCAATGAGTGGGTTTCTTATTTTGCTCTCCTACTCTATTGTAAAATTATCCTTTTGAGGTGTTTAGCCGCTGAGCAAGTGTTAGCTCGTGTTGAAACTTATATTCTGTCTGCCTAAGGGCTGTAACATGATTGACAAATCCTAGGGTTGTTCATGTATGACTTTAACTCTTGCTAGTCTTCGTGTTTTGTATGACTAGCTTCATGATCATATGAATATGTAATGTTTGGGATGCCTTACCTTGTATATCTGATGATCTAATATCTTGTAACATTTATTTGCTTGCTTGAGATTGAGACACTAGGCTTGTTCTTGACCATAAGAGGCTGATGGATTGTAGTTTAACCCTCATGCATCTAGATAGCCGTGACCGTATTGCGAGGTGGGTTGCACTTCAATGTACGTAGCTGGCTGTGTCTGTCCCCCGCTCTCTAGTATTCTGGTTCTGGGGCGTGACACGGAGAGCCCCATCCGTTGGATCTTCTTCGCGGGTAAGTCTTAGTGTTTTCTTTTCGAGGTTTTATTTCGTATTTTTTGTTCATTACTGCTTTGTTTGTGTAGGTGGGGTCCACATGGTCGGAGAGACTCAGGGAACTTTCCGAGGAGCCTGCCCTAGAGGTGTCTCAAGTCGAGGGGAGACTGTAACTGATAAAACTACTGACCTGGAAGATGTCCCTCCTCTTACTTCTTTGAGTATGAGACTCGAGGATCTTTGGAGCTATTGGCTTCGCTCTAGCTGGAAGCTTTCACGTGGCCTATTAAGGATGGACCCGTAGAGGTACCCGAGGATGGGATTTCGGAGTTCGTACCCTTGACTGGCCAATGGGACGTGGATGCTGAAAGGATTACCCAAGATCCTTCTATCGTACCTCCACCCCATGTTGAGAGAAGTGTTGAGGATAGTCCCGCTGCGCCGGGGGAGGAGGAGGATCATCCAGCCGAGGAGTCGCATTTGGCAAATCTAGAGGATTCATCTCGACGATTGGTCGAAGGTCCATTGGAAGGGTCGACAGCGAAGGTTTTCGAAGAATTGGCCTGCCAGGATATTGAAGGGCCGACAAAGATAACTGTTGAACCATGGGTTAATGAGATTATTCGAATGGATGCCGAGGAGGCGATCGAAGAGTTGGATGATCTGGTCCTCGAGGAGATGACTGATGATGCCAACGTGACACAAGTTGATGTGGCCATTAACAAATCGGTGATTGAGGTCCCAAGGGAGGTAGCTACAAGGATGATGGTTAATGACAGTGCCATTGAGGATCCTGCTGACGTCGTCATCAAAAATCCGGCCATAGATGCCGTAGAAGAACTGGTTAGGCAAACTGCCGACGAGCCGGCTGCTGGAGCACGGGTTCAGAAGACTACTGAGGAATCAGCCATCGCGATCGTCGAGAAGTCGACTGCTGGGATGGCACAAACTCTAGTCCGTACGGTTCCAACTGCAGATACGTTTGACGAACCAGCGAAGGTGCCTGCTGAGGAGCTAGCTGTGTGTCAGAAAGTGTCGGCCTTTACTATCTTTGTGCCGCTCATGACCTCTGTAATGGTCATGATGCCATATGTTTCGACTGCGGTACCTAGGCGTGTGCTGGCTGCTGCTGCGGCAAGGGGCCTTCTGTCGCGGCATCTTCGGTAACCCTAATAAGTTTAGCTGATATCCCATACTACACCAATCTCATGTTGAGCACAATTCGTCATGCATTGACGCATGGCATAGAGGGTATTTTACGAAGCAACCAATCTCTCAAACGGGTACAAAATATAGTGGAGGCCCAGTTGGTGGCCTTGTGCGACTATCCGGAGTGTGAGGCTAAGGCCGATGCTATAGAAAATTTGTTGGCTGAATTAGAATTTGCTGCCTTGGAGATCCAGAATTTGGAGCGTGGTCTTCTGACTCTAGCCGCTGCGGAGTTAGAGAAGATGGTCTCCGAGGTATCTCAGTACGAGCAGAAATGTCGTGCACTAACTGATCGGCTTTTCGAGGTTGAGTTCGAGATTTAAGCAGTGACCGATGTTGAAGATGCTCGGGTTTGTCACCATGTAGCTATGGAGGACCAGTGCATGGCCCTCCGAGAGCAGATCTATAAGTTAGAAGAGACCCTGGCCCTTGCTGAGAGTGATCTGGTCAAGTCTGAGGACCAGAAGGAGATCCTTCGCCAACGTTCCGAGACCCTGGCTCGGGAGAAGGAAAGCATTGGCTTTCGTCAGGCCGAGCAGGCCCTTGCGTGCCAAAGCCTCTCTCCTGTTAGGGATGAAGCTTCTCGTCGTTAGGAGGCCGAGCGTTGAGCTCAAGCATTGATCGGCCCCCAGGTTGCTCTTTTGAAGAGTCGGTTGGAAGAATTTCAGCGCCGATCTTCTCAGCTTTGATCTTCTTTCTGTCTTCTTGTCTCTCGGTTTGTGAGAGAAAAATTTTTGTAATCAAAGAAAGAAAACCTCTTCACTTTATAAATAAAAAGATTGGCTTTGTTTCTCTGCTTGTCTTTTTACTTGTGAACTTTTTCTCTCACAAGAACGAGGATTCCCTCAGAGGTAGCATGTCATGAGGGGATGAAGATAACTCCGTTGGGAATAGAGTGTTCACTCAGAGGTTATATGGACATGGTAAACACAGAATCCTTTGGTGGTAGGCTTTTCCTTACTCAGAGGTAATATGGACGTGGCAAGGATAGACTCTACAGGTGTATAGAACGACTCAGAGGTAATATGAACGTGAAAGGTTCTATAGATGAATATGAAAATTATGGTGGATTGTCATGGTTGAGATGTCTACTCAGAGGTAATATGGACATGGTAGGCACATCTTCACTAGGGTATAGAATGACAATTCAGAAGTAATATGGACGTAAAATGTTTTCTAGGGGGTTATGACAACACGAGGTCATCAAAGAAGAGACGATTACTCAGATGTGATATAGACGTGGTAGACGTGAACTTTGCTAGGGTGTAAGAAGACAACTTAGAGGTGATATGGACGTGAATTATTTTTTCTACTGGGGCGAAGTATAGAAGGGGTAAATTCCTTTAACAGAGTCGATGAGTACCCACTGGGGATGTAGGAGCCTATGCTGGCTTGAAACTCAGATATAGTATTTCTTCAAGAACTTGCCATTGATTGGCATCATTAGCAAGTCGTCGTTGGGTTTGTCTAGTCGGTAGGCACCATTGGAGTAGACCGTCTCTATAACTAATGGTCCCTCCCGCTTGGGATCGAACTTCCTAGCCGTCTATGAGTCATTACCATCGGTCTTCGAACTGATAAGATGAGGTCACCCACTTGGAATATTCTTTCCCAGACTTTCTTGTTGAAGGCCCCGAAAATCTGAGCTTGGTAAAGCTCAATTCGTTATTGAGCTAGCAGACATTTTTCATCCAATGCCTCTAACTCTTGTAGTCGCTGGCATTGATTGTCTTTGTCAGTCTGCTGTTTTGTGATAGCTACCCGTAAGGACGGGATCTGGATCTCTAGGGGAAGCACTGCCTCGCTTCCATAAATAAGAGAGAATGGTGTGTTGCTCGTGAGTGTTTGAACGGTCGTACGGTAAGCCCACAGACATTCGTCGAGCTTCTCATTCCAGTCACGCTTATTAGATGAAACGACTTTCTTAAGTAGTTTGACGATAGTCTTGTTGAATGCTTCCGCTAGTCCGTTTGCTGCGGATTGTAAGCCGTTGATGCCGCACTCTGTATTCGATTTTTATCGCAGAATAGCTGGAAAGCGTGGCTCACAAAATGAAGGCCATTGTCGTGGATGATCCTTCGAGGAACGCCGAAGCGGTGTATGACATGATGTTTGACAAAGTTGATCACGTTTGCAGTTTTTACCACGGCCAGAGGCACTGCTTTTGCCCACTTAGAAAAGTAGTTGGTGATGGCAAGTATGAATCTGTATCCTCTAGAGGATGGTGGACTGATCGGTCCGATGATATCCATTCCCCGTGCTTCAAACGACCAGTCGGCCATCGTGGGGTGCAGGAACTCCGAAGGGCGGTATATAAAGTCAGCATGCAACTGACATACCTGATACTTCTTTGCGTAATTAACGGCGTCTGCCATCATAATGGGCCAGTAGTAGCCCATGCGACGCAATCGGTCTTACAACTGAGGGCCAGGTTGATGGGCTCCGCAGGTGCCATCGTGTGCCTCCCAGAGTGCTTCTTGTGCTTCTGTCTTGGATAAATATCGCAGAAGAAGCCCGTTATATAAATATCGATACAACATCTTGGTAGCTATGTTGTAGAAGAACCGGAGAGAGCGTCTCTTGACAGAAGTAGCTTCCTTCGGGTCTTCGGGTAGGATCCCGTAGACTGTATAGTCTATGAACGGAAATCGCCAATCCTGAACGTCCACATTAGTGTCTATTTGTACTGAGTAACTTAGACACATATGTAGACTGTTCTTCAGGCAAACGAGATCTCGACCCATTACATGACGGTATATTGGGTTCGAATAGGATCTGCTAGAGAAGAGGCGAGGCTAGCGAGTGCGTCGACCTCCAAGTTTTATAATCGAGGTACATGTTCTATAAAGAACCCTGTGAAGGTAGAGATGATATCGATTGCTGCATGGTATATGGAACCAGATCTTCATGCCGGACTTCGTATTGTCCCCGAACCTGGTTGATAATCAGTTTCGAGTTACCATAGGCCTTGATACAGTAAACCCAAAACTGTTTAGCGAGCTGGAGTCCAATGATGATAGCGTTATACTCAGCGACGTTATTGGTGCATGACTCCATGAGAGAATATGTATGGTGGATGACCAAGCCGTCGGAAGTGACGAGGACCACTCCGACCCCTGCGATGATCTCGTCTTTGGACTATGTTCTTGAAGCACCGTCAAAGAATGTTCGCCAAACCGAATTATATGAGACGGTATTGGACTTTAGGACTTCATCAGGGATGTTGTCATAGAGCTTTGATGTCTCTGGCACGGGGTGTGCTGCTAAGAAGTCGACCAATGCTTGGCCTTTGACTGCCTTTTGTGGGACGAACACCATGTCATAAGGAGTTAAAAGTATCGTCCATGTGGCTAACCGTGTGTTTAAGGCCCCTAGCTTGGTCATGAGGACCCTAAGGGCCCGTTTGGTAAACCGTATTTGGAGGTGGGATTTGGATTTTTATGGGTTTAGAGAGAAATCCATGGAATCCTATGTTTGGTTGGAGATGGATTTGGATATGAAAAGTATGACAAAATCCAAAACTTGGGTTTGGTTAGATTTTGGAGGAAAAAAATAATTATTCTTTAATAATTTCGTTAAAATATTTATTATTTAATAATTTTGTTAAAAATTAGTAAATTAAAAATTAGTTATTCTTTAATACTTTCGTTAAAAATAATTATTCTTTAATAATTTCATTAAAAATTAGTTAATTAATAAAAAACTAACTATTTTATTAGTATTATTAATTAATAAAAAATAGTATTATTAATTAAAAAATAAGTTAATTAGTTAATTTCGTTATAATATTAATTAATAATTTATTAGTATTATTATAATATTAATTAATAATTTGTTAATTAGTTAATAATCATAATTTACTAGTATTATTATATTATTGTTATAATATTAATTAATAATTTATTGGTATTATTAGATTATTAATTAATAATTATATCATATGTTTAGTATTATTAATTAAAAAATTATTTAATTAGTTAATTTCGTTATAATTATAATTAATAATTTATTAGTATTATTATAATATTAATTAATAATTTGTTAATAACTATTTTATTATAATCTTAATTAATATTTTTCAATCACAATTAGAATCATATTTTATAATAATTTAATTAATAATTTACTAATCATAATAATATTAATTTATAATTACTATTTTTAAAATATTTAATTATAGTTACTTAATCGTTAATTATTAATTATTAATCAATAATTATAATTTATAATTATTAATCGTTAATAAAAAATTATCAATTGTTAATTATTAATTATTAATTATTAGTCGTTAATTATAATTTATAGTTATTAATTATTAATTATTAATCATGATTATAATTTAATTATTAATCATAAATCCAAATCCTATGTTTGGTTGGAGTTGGATTTGAATAGTAAAATCCATGATTTGGATTTGGAGGATTTCTAAATCCAAATAGTAAAATCTGGTTACCAAACAAGCCCTAAGGGGATTGACCCGGGAGATGACGTGGATCGTTTGTCCGTCCACATAATGATGCATCTTCTTGATGGCGAAGAGCAGGACAAGACACTCCTTCTCCACAGGATTATACCAATGCTCGGCCCCAATCATGGTCCTGCTGAGGTAGTAGATTACCTGTTCATGGCCTTCATTGCTTCTCTGGGTAAGTAAAGCACCGAGAGAATGGTCCATGGCTCGGACATATAGCAGAAAAGGTTTTCCTACGACTGGTGACACTAGTACCAGAGGACTAGTGAGGTACTGTTTGATGTTGTCGAACGCGTGCTGGCATTCTTCTGTCTAGACAAAATAAACCCCTTTCTTCATCAGTTTGGTAAAAGGTTGACATCTGCCAGAGAGATTTGCTATGAATCTCCTGATATATGCCAAGCGCCCTTGTAGGCCTCGGAGTTCGCGGAGATTCTTCGGAGGAGCCATGTCTAAAATCGCCTTAGTCTTCTCTGGGTCAATACAAATACCCTTAGTTGTGAGGAGAAAGACCAAGAATTTCCTACTGGAGACTCCCATAAACGACTTGGTTGGGTTCATCTTCAGTTGATATATTTGTATTAAGTCGAACACTGTTCTCAAGTCATCTAAGTGACTGGATTTCAGTTTTCTTTTGACGACAATGTCGTCAACGTAACATTCTACCATCTTTTGAAGATGCTTGCAGAATATGGTGCTCATTGTCTGCTGGTATGTTGCTTCCGCATTCTTCAATCCGAAGGGCATCACTGTGTAATAGTATATCCCTTTTGGAGTCTGAAATGAAGTATGCTTCTCGTCTTCGGGAAACATCTTGATTTGGTTGTAGCTTGGGAAACCATCCTTAAAGGACATACGCTCGAAGCCACAAGTGTTGTCGATCATCACATCGGTGATCGGGAGAGGAAACTCGTCTTTTGGGCAGACCGAGTTGAGATCCCTGAAGTCTATGTAGACCCAAATTTTCTTGTTTTTTTAGTGACTAGGACAATGTTGGCCACCCAATCTAAGTGTTGTTCTTTGTGAATGAAGCCACTCTCTAAGAGTTCGTCAACTTCTTTCTCGATAGCATCTATGATGTTAGGGCAAAAATGCCGTTGTTGCTGTTTGACAGGCTTAGCATCGGGTAGGATGTCGAGAAGGTGCATGATGACTTGCGGGTCTAAACCTGGCATGTCTTCGTAGCTCCATACAAAGACATCGATGTATTCTCGGATAAGCTGTATCATAGATTCTTTATCTTCCTCTGTCAAGCTTTTGCTAATGAAGATGGGTTTAGGGAAAACCTCATATCCTAGCTCGACTTGGACGACTTCGTCTTCAGGGGAAGGTTCGCGCTGTTCGAAGCGCCATTCCTATTGGGATCCCAAGCGTTGAGCCCAGGGTTCATCCTCGAAGTATTCGAGTATTTGTTCTTCATCTTTGACTGGGATCTGCATAGACCATATTAACGGACAATATCTTCTTGAAGGCCTGGCCAATACTGGTATCTGAGTCCCAGTTTGAGGAATCGAAGGAGTATGAATGCATCATGGACTTCGGCTCCAAGCTCTCCGAAGTTTTTGTTGGTGTAACATAACCCAACCCCCGGCAAGTGCGCTGATAATAGTTTTGGGACTTTTTCTTTAGAGCACGAAGTCGCAAAGAAAGGCGTCGGCCTTTGCCATAGTTTAGTTCTCTGTCACTGTTCAAGTCGTAACCCATTTTCTGGATGAGGTTTTTGGCTTGAGTAGTATAATGGTAGAGTTGCATCTTACCGTTATCGGGTTCTAGTTCTGTCGGAGCCAGTCGCTGAGGGTGCTCCAATCGGCCGAAGATGATGGGTTCCTCCTCCTTCCTCCTTGTTGGAACCAAGAAGTAGGTACCTTGAGAAAGAAAAACTCGACTTGCGAGGTTGGCGGTTGACACTTGTGTTTGCAGCACATATAGAGCGTTGTCTAAGAAATACCTAGTGTTCCAATGCGTACAAGAGTAATTCAAAGACAACTTTCTATTAATAAAATGCAAAATTTTATCCCGAGGGATTACATCATCTAAATAATGCGCTTCGGTATTGGCGCATATGTAGTCTCCCAACTCTTCATCCGTGAGCACCAGGGCTATTACGGGAGAAGGTGGAGGACGTTTCCCCTTCAGCTTGACTACCAAGGGGGCTGCAGTCGGAGGTTCGTGTGACCTCAGAGTTAGTTTTGGAGCCTTCCGGGATGTCACGACCCGCACCCTAGAGTAAGGGCACGAGAAGTGGGTACGTCCAGCCTACGCCACAGTGTCGGCGGTAGAACGCTGTCCTAGGTCAATCATCTAACAATATAAGGTACCTGTACAGTATATACACTCCGAATGGAGGTGACATAATAGAATACCATCTCAATCACATCTAAGGCAGAGAACGATAAGATAGATAGATATGGAATGAAATCCACAGAAAGATACAACATATAGAAGTCTAAGTGTCTATGATATCACAAATCCAGAAAACATCTCAAATCACAAATACCGTAATCCATAGAGTAAATACAACTGAAAATGACTAATTTAAACTTATGGTGTCTCATCCACTGCTAATGGATCCTGCTAGAGATCCAGGTCACAGCAATCCTTTAGGGTAGTCCCATGGTAAGTGGTACAGGGTTCCTCATCATCCTCTGTAAAATTTTCAACAGGTCCAGTCAGGACAGGAGCGAGCACAATACATCTCATGCAAATTATAACAGGTTAGGAAATATAAACATGCTAGAGAGTAAGATACATGAAACTGAAAGAACAACATGATATGAAAGAGAGAGACTGTAAGTAAATATCTACAATATAATAGAGAACTAATCAGTGACTAGTGATTCAGAGTACAAGAAAAACATGTAAACAGCTGGAGGGTGATTCATGACTACACTAAGAGGTGATTCATGAATTTACTACTTTGGAATTGTTCACATGTTCATTTCTACTCCCTGTCACGACCCGCACCCTAGAGTAAGGTCACGAGACGTGGGTACGTCCAGCCTACGCTGCAGTGTCGGCGGTAGAACGTTGTCCTAGGTCACAACATCTAATAGTTTAAGGTAATAACAGTTATACTCTCCGAATGGGGGTGACATAACAAAATATATCTCAATCACATCTAAGGTAGAACATGAAAGGAAGATAGATAGATAATAAAAGATGCAAGATCCAAATCCACACAAATATAAGTAGAGAGAGCTAAGTGTCTATGATAAACTCCACTAACATCCAGACTTAATACAGATCCAATATATACAACTCAACTCCAAATACTATAAATAAGATAAAGGCATCTATGAAGCAACTGTCTCTACTGCTAAGGGATCCGACTGGAAGTTCGGATTGCAAGTGTCCTTTAAGGCTGTCCCATAGAAAGTGTCTAAGCAGGCCTCCTCCTCGTCTTCTGTAAAATTTTCAACAGGTCCAATCAGGACGGGAACGAGTACATATCTCTCAACAGTTCATAACAGGTTAGGAGTATAAATCATGCAATAGAGTAAAATACAGGAAGTGCTGAAAAGGAAGTACGAGTAAACAGGAGATATTTGTAACTGAAAGTAAATACATGATAAGTAAAGACAGTAAGTGGCTAAGTGATTTAGAGTACAATATGGTTATGTAAACGGCTTAGGGGCACATGAATACAACTAAGAGGCACATGAATACAGCTACTGGGGAAAATGATCACATAACCAATTCTACTCACCCTGCCCCAATCAATACACAAGGATCCATTCAAGTTACGTTATATGCACATGAATACAGCTAAGATACGTGACTCATGTAATGAGTAGTACATGAGGCACATGAATGCACATGAGAACATGTAAAAACATGAACTAGTACGAGTACAAGGAGTACCTGATGCACATGATAAAGTACATGAACATGAAATACCCGATGCACCCGTAGAGGGATAACATCTCAGGAAGGGATCCATATAGTACTAATCTGTGAAGATACGTGTCAGCATCATGTAGAGTAATCTAGAGCAATAATATAGTCCAGACAGGTATGAAAAGATCAGAGAATGTACTCGCCTGCTATCTGAATGTCCGAGATGAAAGTACTGTCCGAGGAGTGGTGTCTGGCTCCTATTTAGAACAATACAAGTCATAACAAGTCTAGAATAGTAATATGATGCACTGCAATGCATTCTACATGAATCTAGGTCAATCTAGACCAAAGTCAACTCTTGGTCAACTCTGGTCAACCCTAGAAGTCAAACTAGGTCAACCAAGTCAACCTAAGTCAAACTAGTCTATACTAGTCTAACTAGTCTATTCTAACTCTAACAAGACTACACAAGTCTAATCTAGGCTCACTAGTCAAGCAGACACACACATAGGCCATAGGCTAAGAGACTAGGCCATAGGCTATTGGGCAATACCATGCCTAATGAACCAACCATAACACATGACATTATCTATATCTAAAATAATACACATATTGATATAGCTATATAATATAACATAGCCTACACATAACATATAGGATACCCTAATGTATACCACACATATATATAGGATACCTATATATATACAATATGGTAACACACATATATATATAAGCTACCTTAAATGGATCTCACATACTCATATACAAATGGAATAGGAAAAGACATGTGTATGTGTGTGTGACATGAGAAGATGTGTGTGAGTGTGAGAGGATACATGAGAGTTGTGTGTGTGTTAGTGAGAATGTGGGTGTGGTGTCAAGTGAGGCATGAATACAAGAGTGTGAGAGAGCATGAAAGTGAAGGAATTTCAGTTAATGTTAAACAATAAAAAATCAGTTCATTACATTTTTAAATAGGAAGAACCCATTCTCAGTTATAGGCAACAGTGGCTAATGCAAACAGGGAAAGGAAATGAAATAATTAGTGAAGATACTTAGAAAACTCAGTTTTCATTCAAACATTCAAAGAATTAATAACTCAGTTCAGCAGATTTCGAAATGAAGGGAAATCAATCCCAGTTTTTAGAGAACTAATCTCAGTTCAGGAATACCCTTGTATCAGCTATTTCAGTTTAGTAAAATGAATCTCAGGTTCAGTTTCATGAACTTAAATCAACCCAACATATCATTCAATACAAGGATCAACCAATCTCAGGTTTATAGGAAATCCATTTCAGGTTTTAGAAAAACAAACATTGCAATAAAATGGAAAAGGAAATCTTAGATTAACAAAATGAATCTCAGTTAAGTTGAAATGAGGAAATCTCAGGTTTAAAGGAATTCATGCTCAGTTGACAGTAAAAGGAAAGGATCCCATTTCAGTTAAAAACATAAGAAAACCAACTCAACTGCTCAAAATCTATTCTCACATCCTAGAGCCAATTTCGAATGCAAAAATAAGCCAATATGACCAACCAATCCTGTGGGGGCATATAACAGTGAGAAAACATTACAAAACAACTGGGAATTAAAGTTTAGGAAATGGAAAAACACATGTATCAGTCCCCTGTGCACAAGTATCAACCGAATGGCATATATCCCCATTTCGAACCCAAATTCTCATAACAACCTAACTAATCATGTAAATCTAATATAACAGAGATTAAACATCATATATAGGATCTAATTAATTAATTAAAATCATGAATTAAAACTAATTAATATTAAATTAACACAGGGAACCATAACACATACTGTGCACGCACAGTGCATTACTCGTGCACACGTAATATCGTGTCCGACATGACACGAAGGGTCGTACCACTTGGGGAACCCCGTGTCAGTCACGAGTACGACACGTGTGTCGAGTTTTGTGTGTCGAAGTGGTGTGTCTAGCTCGAAATCAGACCCGAGTAGCAGGGCATGCATCCTGCCAGCGCGTACGTGCATGCACCCACGTGTCCGCGTGTCTGTGGGGACTTGACATGACACCAAAGCACGCTCAGTACACTAGAAACACATAAGCGAGATCAAACCCAATTTTTCTATTCAATTACAATGCTGAAATAAAATCGAAATGCCCTTTGGGGTATTTCGTCAAACACCTAATACAAGGACTGATACGTGTCCGATACGGACACGTATAGGACCCAAAACCTAGGGTTAGCTAGTCCTATAGCTAGGGTAGGCCTAGGGCATCCTTGATATGCAATAAAACAGTAATTACAAGGTGTAGATTAGGATATTACCTAGGGATTTGAAATGCAACAAAAAGCCCCAAATGAGAGGATCCTCAAACCACCAAAACTCCTTCAAATTGTCTCCTCCCTGAAATTACTCAATACCAATAGCAAGAACAATAAAATTAGGTCCTATTGCAATTGATTTGGGTAGAAAAGGAGTTGAAATGGATTTTCTATGGATTAGGGAAGATGGAGACTCTCCTCTTTCCAAAATAGCAAATAAATTTCTAAAGGAGGCTAGCCCTAATTTCTAGGAGGGGATTAAATAGAGGAGGGAGGGCCTATGGTGGCCGGCCATGGGCTAGAATGGGCTAGGGTTTGGGTTCCAATAGTGATCTATGGGCTTCCATGGGCAAAAATCACTAATCATGACTTGTGAAATCACAAGCCATTTCCTATTCAAATAAATTCCTAATTTCCCCAAAATAATTCTAATGGATTTGATGTCACTAACTTAGGTCAAGCTAGGGTTTCTTAACCTAACCAATAGTCATGACCTAGGTTAGCCTCTAGGACAGTCTCCTAAGTCAACACTAGTCAAAGCCCAATATAGCACCAAATCAATTATACTAAAAATTACTGAAAAATTCTAATAAATATAATTAATAATAATTCCAAATTAATTCCAAAATTTTAAAAATAACCAAAATACCCTCAAGCTAGAAAAATGGCAGTGATAAATCTGCCCCCCTTAAAATAATTTCGTCCTCGAAATTAAAGGCGAAACTAAACTGCTGAGAAGGAAAGAAAGTATACCTCAAGGTCCAAAAAGATAAGGGTACCGTTCGCGCATCTCATCCTCCCGCTCCTAGGTAGACTCTTCTGGAGAATGATGCCTCCATGCGATGCGTACCAAGGATATCACCTGGTTCCTCAGTACCTTCTTTCGGCGATCCAGAATCTCCACAGGCTGCTCTGGATAACTGAGAGTAGGTCCAACCTCAATCTCCGAATGATCGAGCACATGGCTAGGGTCAGCCACGTACCGTCTCAATTGTGATACGTGGAATACGTTGTGAACTCCCACTAGTACAGGTGGCAAGTCTAGCCTGTATGCCACGTCACCGACTCTTCCGCTGATAACGAAAGGGCCGATGAAGCGCGGGCTAAGCTTCCCACCTCCACCAAAACGTATCGTACCACGAGTTGGAGATATCCGCAGAAAAAACATGTCTCCAACCTAATCACAAGCAAGGTCTCAAGTTACTAAAAATCAAACATGATCAATCAAACAAAACAAAATACAACCTACTTCTAATCCTATCTCTAAATCTGTACCTCAAACTCCAACGGCCTCCGGTGGCTATCGGCCCAGTGCCGATGTCTGTCCTGCGCCACGCGAAGTCTGTCCCTGATGAGCTTCACCTTCTCGGCTGCGTCAACAACCATCTCTGGTCCCAGTAAGGCTCGCTCTCCAACATCATCCCAAGATAAGGGTGTACGATACCTACGCCCGTACAGAGCCTCAAACGGTGACATCTTAATGCTGGCCTGATAACTGTTGTTGTAAGCAAACTCCACCAAATATAGATGATCCTCTCAGGAACCTCCAAAATCCAGGACGCACGTCCGCAGCATATCCTCAAGTGTCTGAATAGTCCTCTCTGACTGTTCGTCCGTCTGGGGGTGGTATGCAGTACTAAACTTGAGCTGAGTGCCCAAACTAGTCTGCAGACTCCTCCAGAAATAGAAAGTAAAGCGACTATCCCGATCTGAGACAATGCTGACGGGAACTCCGTGAATCCTAACTATCTGCCTCATGTACAACTCCGTAAGCCTCTCTGTAGACGTACCCACCTTGAATGGCAAGAAGTGGGCCGATTTGGTCAACCTGTCAACGATGACCAAAATCGCATCTTTCCGCCCTAGTATACGCGGCAACCCAGATACAAAATCTATGGTGATATGTTCCCATTTCCACTCTAGAATGGGCAACAGCTGCAATAATCCTCCGGGCCTCTGCCTCTCTGCCTTGACCTGCTGACAGACCAAGCATCTGGCTACAAAGCGAGCTACCTCCCGCTTCATCCCGTACCACCAGACATGCTCTCGTAGATCCCTGTACATCTTGTTAGCACCAGGATGTATAGTGTACTGCGATCTGTGAGCCTCCTGCATGATCTGCTCCCTGAACTCCCCGCTAGGCACACATAACCTGGAACCGTGCCTCAAGGCACCATCCTCTGCAAGTGAAAACTCGCCATCCACAAACCCTGCACGAACCTGCTCTCGGATACACCGCAGAGCCACATCCTTGAACTCCGTCGCCTTGATCCTATCCATCAAGTCCGACTGTATCTGAAGACCCTATAACTGCATCTGCACCCCTGACACAATCACCTCAATCCCAAGGCTCTCCAAATCTACAAGCAAGTACCGATCCATAGTCAAACACATGGCTGTCGGATACCTACTCAAGGCATCGGCAACCACGTTGGCCTTCCCTGGGTGATACTGAATTGAGATGTCAAAGTCTTTCATCAACTCTAGCCATCTGCGCTGCCTCATGTTGAGCTGTTTCTGTGTAAATACATACTTCAAGCTCTTGTGATCTGTAAAAATCTCTACTCTCTCGCCGTACAGATAGTGCTTCCACAACTTCAAAGCAAAAATCACCGCTGCCAGCTCCAGGTCATGGGTAGGGTAGTTCTTCTCATGGGGACGTAATTACCTAGAAGCATAGGCAATCACCTTCCCATGCTGCTGCAAGACACAACCCAGCCCCTTCCCTAAAGCATCACTATAAATAGTGAATCCACCCGATCCTGAAGGCAATGTCAGAATCGGAGCTATCGTAAGCCGCTTCTTCAACTCATCAAAAGCTGCCTGACACTCCTCTGACCAAACAAACTCAGTATCCTTCCGGGTCAACCGAGTCAACGGCTCTGCAACCCGGGAGAAATCCTGCACAAATCTCCTATAATATCCTGCCAGCCGCAGGAAACTCCTGATCTCTGCCACTGAAGTCGGCGCTGTCCAAGCCTCAACTGCTGTGATCTTTTTCGGGTCTACTGAGATACCATCTCTAGTCACCACATGACCCAAGAAGTAACCCTGTCTAGGAAGAACTCGCACTTCGAGAGCTTGCCATACAACCTCTCCCTCTTGAGTGTCTCTAGCACCACTCTCAAGTGCTCCTCGTGCTCCTCCTTTGTCTTGGAATACACCAGGATATCATCAATGAATACCACCACAAACTTGTCCAAGTACTGGTGGAACACCTTGTTCATAAGGGTCATAAATACTGCTGGTGCATTGGTCAGCCCAAACGGCATAACCAAAAACTCGAACTGCCCGTACCGCGTCCTAAAAGTGGTCTTAGGAATATCCTCCCTCTTCACCTTCACCTTCACCTGGTGATAACCTGACCTCAAATCAATCTTGGAGAACACCCGAGCTCCGCTCAACTGATCAAAGAGGTCATCGATCCGCGGCAGTAGATATCTGTTCTTAATCGTCAGGTTGTTAAGTGCCCTGTAGTCGATATACATCCGTACCGACCCATCCTTCTTGGGTACGAAAAGTACCGGTGCACCCCAAGGTGAAGAACTCGATCGGATGAAGCCCTTGTCCTGCAGCTCATGCACCTACTTCTTCAGCTCCAACAATTCACTGTTGTTCACTCGATAGACATGCTGAGATATCGATTCCGCGCCGGGAACCAAGTCTATCGAGAACTCTACATCCCTGTCCGGTGGAAGCCCTGGCAACTCCTCTGGAAATACGTCCATAAACTCTGCGATCAAGGGATACGGAGCCACCTGCTCCTCAACTGAAGCTCCACAGAAGACTCCGCCGTCCTGCTCTGCCTGCCGCCTGGTGTACTCAAACTCTGGCTCTCCTGGCACCCCAAACAAAAACTCTACACCCTCGACAATCAATGCGGGCATGGTGTCTACTCAGCCAGTCCATACCTAATATAATATCGTAGTTCGGTAGTGGTATGACGAGTAGACTCACTCCCAACTCTCGGCCTCCCAATATGACGCTCCACCCTCTGCAAACATCACTCACGAGGATGACCCCACCCCCGGTCGTGATCTTACAGGTCCTAGGCAATGGTTCAGAAACCAGACTGTGTCTAATAGCTTACGATACTGACACAAAGCTGTGGGAAGCCTCGGAATTAAAGAGTACAAATGTCGGAAGGGAGTCGAGAAGAATCGAACCTGCTATCAGCTCTCCGATGTCTCTGCATCCTCAGCTGCCATGGCGAAAGCTCGCCCCTGCTGTCCACCTCGTGCCTGCTGCTCGTGCTATTGGAACCTCTGCTGCTGGGTCTACAGTGGCCCCCTCTGCTGGCCTGTTGGAGCCTTGGCTCCACCTCCTTGAGCTCCTCGCCCAAAAGCCCCAGGGCAATCCCTCAATTGGTGATCTCCCGTACCACAAAGTAGACATTTGCCTAACTTCTTTCTGCACTCATGGATCATGTACCCCGGCTACTTGTAGAAGACACAAACGACTACCTGCTGCTGACGGGGTGCCTGCTGCCCTCTCTGCTGCTGGTGCTGTACTTGCTAGAATGGTGCCCTACCCTGCTGCTGATACTGCTGAACTGGCCTCTGCTGCTGAGGCTGAAAGTGAGGCCTCTTGGTCTGCCCCTAACTGCTGCTACCACCCTGGAAGTCACGACCCCTCTTCTGCTTCAGCCCTAGGTCATCTTCCGCCGCCATAGCCTCAGAAAATATCTCAGTAAAAGTAGCGTTCCGGTCGCTCTTAGTCAGCGACCGAACCTCTCTTATCAAGCCCCGGCGAAACTTCCTCGCCTTCGTCTTCTCAGTTAAGTCATCTATGAAACGGGCCAGTCTACAAAACTTCACAGCATACTCAGCTACCGTCTGGTTCCCCTGAACCAGAGCCTCGAACTGTGCCTCGATACCTCCTAAGGCCACATCAGAAAAGAACTGCTCCTTAAACAGCTCCTTGAACTGGGCCCAAGCCTGGCCCTCAACTCCCACCCTGGGATCTGTCTGATACCACGTACAGGCCAAGTCCTACATCTGACTGCCCGCTACCTCTATCTGGAGTCGAGCTGGTGTCTCCGCCAGCCTGAAGATCTTCTCGATATGCTCTATCCAGTCGTCTACATAGTGGATGCCCTCCGTGCCGAAAAACTCTCGAGGGTGCATCTTCTGGAAGTCCTGAATATCCTTCTCCCTCCGACGGGGCTGCAGCTGGGTCCCCTGAGCTGTAATCATCTCGACTATAGTGCAAACCAGCTGGTGTGCCTCATCAATCCCCTAACGGAAATCTACAGTCTGCCTCGTCTGCTGCTGCTGGTAGGACTCCAGAATCCTCTCCACGAAGGAGAAGAGATGTACAGCGTCTACCATCCCCGTAGGCGGAGGCTGCTGCGGTGGAAGGATCTCAGGAATCATAATGCTCGGCCTCCTGACTGGTGGAGGTGCTCCTCCAAAAGTGGCAGAAATACCGACTCCTGAGGGCTGCACTGGCCCTGTGGCACTGGGAGCTGGCTGCTGCTGAGGTCGAGAGGTGTTAGACCCCTCTCCGGCGTCTCCCAGTACAGGGCGATGCGATCTCGTCTCAACCATCCTGGAGACACAGATCAAACAAGAAAGAATTACTGAGAATGAATCAAAATACCAAGGGAGGACAGTTTAAAATTTTCTAAGGAAGACAATAAGCAGCAAAAGTAGATATACGAAATCTAATAAGTAATTTTCCTAGTGTGATTGAGTACCATCAAAAATATACTAATTCCTACTGCAGGCTGCAGCGATATTCTAGTTCGAATACCACTACATTTCTAACCTAGGACCTGCATGGGCCACCACTGAAAATGTGTCACGACCCGCACCCTAGAGTAAGGGCATGAGACGTGGATACGTCCAGCCTATGCCGCAGTGTCGGCGGTAGAACGCTGTCCTAGGTCACAACATCTAACAGTTTAAGGTAATAACAGTTATACTCCCTGTAATGCCTGTGTTCGTATTATGTATTTGGAATACGTATACGTATTTTATCTTGTATTTGTATATCTCCTTGGTTTGGTTTGGCTTGGTTATTCTTGGTTTGGGTTGGCTTGGTTCGGTTTGGGATTGTTATTGGTTCATGATGAACCCATGGATGAACCCCCTATCTACCACCACCATTCATATTTATTACCCCTTCTCCTTTCTCTCTCTTCATTTATCATCTTCTTCTTCCTCATTTACTTCCTTACCTACCAGAGAGAGGAGAGAGAGGTCTAGGTAAGTGCAACTTGCTTCATGGAGGAACTTCGATTTTATTGCTTCATTCTCTTCCTTACAGCATTTTAACATACTTTAGAACTTGGCATTTTCACTTTCCATGGCTAGATTCTTGTAGATCTATATTTATCTTATTTTTGGATTTCTTGGGTTTTGATCTACTTAATCTTGTTATTTCCTAGATTTGATGGTTCTATGTTGTAGAGAATTTTGTTCTACCCTGTTTTGACCTATGGAAGTTCGGATTTGGACTTCGGATGAAGGTTTCATGGAGCTCGAAAGCATGAATTCTTGGCGTTCTTCTTCTCAGAAGCTTGGAGAAGAAGAACAGTGCTAGACTTGACCGCATGACACTTCATGCGGCAAGTGATTCCGAGCCGCATGAGCCTTTATACGACAGTTCTGGCCGCATGGGCTTGACTTGGCCGCATGACACTTCATGCGGCAAGTGACTCAGCCGCATGGGACTTTCAGCCGCATAGGACTGGATCCCTTTCCTGGCCGCATGGACTTCCCTCCTAATTGAGCCGCATATGCGCCCGTCATTCCCGAGCCGCATGAACCAGACTCACTCGCTGGCCGCATGAGTCCTATTTCCGCCAGCCGCATGAGATCCTGAACCTTATAGCCGCATGAACTCCCCCCCTCCGTCAGCCGCATAAGCGATCACTTGACCCAGCCGTATGGGGCTCGACTTGGTTGAGCCGTATGGACCCATCCCCGCCAGCCGCATGAGTACCCTTTCCGCTGACCGCATGTGTCTTGCCTTTTGGCCGCATGAGTCCAATTCATCCTAGCCGCATGAAACCTCCCTTTTCTGCTTGTCGCATGGGAGCTAGTCCCACTCCCAGCCGCATAGGTTCCTGTCCCTTCAGCCGCATGCGCACCCGTTCCCCGCTAGCCGCATGAGCTCCTATCCCGTGAGCCGCATGAGCTTTGGACCCTGAGCCGATTGAACCCGACTCCCTCCCCAGCCGCATGAGATCACTTCTTGGCCGCATATGACTTAGCCGTATGGCTTTTCTATAGCCCTGAATATTGATATTTTATTAGATATTTTGCGTCCATTTTATATCCTTACGCCTTTTGTCCTGAACTTGAAAATCATGGATTCATTTGATATGTTTGGAATTGATAATTGAGCATGACATGATAGTGACCCGTAGTGGTGCACTCCTGACATAATAACCTGACATGACCAGATAGTGGCCCATCGTGGCGCACTCCTGACTAGTACACTTGACATGATAACCTGACATGATTATCTCGAACAACTGTTGCGACGGCTACCTGACATGACATGACCTGTATAATTAATCCTGGATACCGTGGGCGATTGTGCTTGTACAAATAATCCAGTCCTGTCTCGCATCATGTCTAGGAGGGGACTCCTGAGTACCACGGTCAGGAGCTCCTACTGAAATGGACTAAGGCTAATAACTAGATTAATACATTAGTCATGAAGAGATTTTCCAGCTACAGGCAATCCCGTTACCTGGGCACGCCTTGGGATCTGTAGCCTGCCATCGAGTAGGGCACATTTCCAGCACACTGTCATGTGTTGCACCCTTCAAGCTACCTAAAGGTATATTCGTTTCCTTGACGATGTACCCACCTGAATTCAACTATAATTCTTTTAACCCGGGTAACCTGGATGGTCTGCAGGGCTTGTGGCTGTGGAATAATCTCACTGCATCTTGTTAGTAATTAGGCTTGTGACAACCCTAGTTAGTTAAAGTATCAAGCCGTAATTCTTGCTTGGCTGTGAAATGATTAGATGGAATCTAACCAGTCTAGTCTTGCCCTGATCCTGATTACTGTATGACCAGAATGCTTGTATTTATTTTACCGATAAATGGTGAGAATTCTGAGTTCTGTTCAGACGAAGGGTTACAACCCCGGTCCTTGTTTGGTTTACGGGTTGTAACCTGGTTATCTAAATAGTCCTATGGTTATCTCGTCGTATATCATCCTGATGTATTTTCTTTATTTCCAGTTTTTACCTTATTTATACTCTTGTGCTGATTGCTGGTTTTAGTTCCTAAGTGAAGCTTCCTTTGTGGCACTTGCTCTTTCTGGGGTCTGATCCAGCTGGTTTTGTGTGGCCAGATTTTGGAGCAGCTCCAGAGGATCTATCGACCTTCCAGCCAGATGGTGGCCACTAGACGGAACCCTGGCAACGAGTGGGTTTATTTTTGGCTCTCCCACTCTATTGTAAAAATATTCTTTTGAGGCGTTTAGCCGACGAGTACCTGTTTAGCTCGATTGCACTTACTTACTGTCTGCCTACGGGCTGTAACATGATTGACAGATCCTAGGGTTGATCATGTATGACTAAACTCTTGCTAGTCCTAAAATTTTGTAACGACTAGCTTCATGATCAGCTGAATATGTAATATTTAGGACGCCTTACTATTGTATATTTAATGATCATACTTCTTGTAACCTTTAACTTACTTGCTTGTGATTGAGACACTAGGCTTGTTCATGACCTTAAGAGACTGCTGGCTTGTAGATAAACCCTCATGTATCTAGACAGCCGTGACCGTATAGCAAGATGGAATCCATTTCAATATACGTAGCTGGCTATGTCTGCCCCCGCTTTCCAGTATTCTAGTTCTGGGGCGTGACACTCCCCGAATGGGGGTGACATAACAGAATATATCTCAATCACATCTAAGGTAGAACATGAAAGGAAGATAGATAGATAATAAAAGATGCAAGATCCAAATCCACAGAAATACAAATAGAGAGAGCTAAGTGTCTATGATAAACTCCACTATCATCCAGACTTAATAAAGATCCAATATATACAACTCAACTCCAAATACTATAAATAAGATAAGGGCATCTATGGAGCAACTGTCTCTACTGCTAAGGGGTCCGACTGGAAGTCCGGATCGCAAGTGTCCTCTAAGGCTGTCCTATAGAAAGTGTCTAAGCAGGCCTCCTCTTCGCCCACTGTAAAATTTTCAACAGGTCCAATCAGGATGGAAACGAGTACATATCTCTCAACAATTCATAACAGGTTAGGAGTATAAATCATGCAATAGAGTAAAATACAGGAAGTGCTGAAAAGAAAGTACGAGTAAACAGAAGATATTATTAACTGAAAGAAAATACATGATAAGTAGAGACTGTAAGTGGCTAAGTGATTTAGAGTACAATATGGTTATGTAAACGGCTTAGGGGCACATGAATACAACTAAGAGGCACATGAATACAGCTACTGGGGATAATGATCAGATAACCAATTCTACTCACCCTGCCCCAATCAATACACAAGGATCCATTTAAGTTACGTTATAAGCATATGAATATAGCTAAGATACGTGACTCATGTAATAAGTAGTACATGAGGCACATGAAAGCACATGAGAACATGTAAAAACATGAACTAGTACGAGTACAAGGAGTACCTGATGCACATGATAAAGTACATGAACATGAAATACCCGATGCACCCGTAGAGGGATAACATCTCAGGAAGGGATCCATATAGTACTAATCCGTGAAGATACGTGTCAGCATCATGTAGAGTAATTTAGAGCAATAATATAGTCCAGACATGTATAAAAAGATCAGAGAATGTACTCGCCTGCTATCTGAATATCCAAGATGAAAGTACTGTCCGAGGAGTGGTGTCTGGCTCCTATTTAGAACAGTACAAGTCACAACAAGTCCAGAATTGTAATATGATGCACTGTAATGCATTCTACATGAATCTAGGTCAATCTAGACCAAAGTCAACTCTTGGTCAACTCTGGTCAACCCTAGAAATCAAACTAGGTCAACCAAGTCAACCTAAGTCAAACTAGTCTATACTAGTCTAACTAGCCTATTCTAAGTCTAACAAGACTACACAAGTCTAATCTAGGCTCACTAGTCAAGCAGACACACACATAGGCCATAGGCTAAGTGACTAGGCCGTAGGCTATTAGGCAATACCATGCCTAATGAACCAACCATAACACATGACATTATCTATATCTAAAATAATACACATATTGATATAGCTATATAATATAATATAGCCTACACATAACATATAGGATACCCTAATGTATACCACAAATATATATAGGATACCTATATATATACAATATGGTACCACATATATATATAAGCTACCTTAAATGGATCTCACATACTCATATACAAAGGGAATAGGAAAAGACATGTGTATGTGTGTGTGACATGAGAAGATGTGTGTGAGTGTGAGAGGATACATGAGAGTTGTGTGTGTGTGTTAGTGAGAATGTGGGTGTGGTGTCAAGTGAGGCATGAATACAAGAGTGTGAGAGAGCATGATAGTGAAGGAATTTCAGTTAATGTTAAACAATGAAAACTCAGTTCATTACATTTTCAAATAGGAAGAACCCATTTCTCAGTTATAGGCAACAGTGGCTAATGCAAACAGGGAAAGGAAATGAAATAATCAGTGAAGATACTTAGAAAACTCAGTTTTCATTCAAACATTCAAAGAATTAATAACTCAGTTCAGTAGATTTTGAAAGGAAGGGAAATCAATCCCAGTTTTTAGAGAACTAATCTCAGTTCAGGAATGCCCTTGTATCAGCTATTTCAGTTTAGTAAAATGAATCTCAGGTTCAGTTTCATGAACTTAAATCAATCCAACATATCATTCAATACAAGGATCAACCAATCTCAGGTTTATAGGAAATCCATTTCAGGTTTTAGGAAAACAAACATTGCAATGAAATGGAAAAGGAAATCTCAGATTAACAAAATGAATCTCAGTTAAGTTGAAATGAGGAAATCTCAGGTTTAAAGGAATTCATGCTCAGTTGATAGTAAAATGAAAGGATCCCATTTCAGTTAAAAACATAGGAAAACCAACTCAACAGCTCAAAATCCATTCTCACATCCTAGAGCCAATTTCGAATGCAAAAATAAGCCAATATGACCAACCAATCCTGTTGGGGCATATAACAGTGAGTAAACATTACAAAACAACTGGGAATTAAAGTTTAGGAAATGGAAAAACCCATGTATCAGTCCCCTGTGAACAAGTATCAGCCGAATGGCATATATCCCCATTTTGAACCCAAATTCTCATAACAACCTAACTAATCATGTAAATCTCATATAACAGAGATTAAACATCATATATAGGATCTAATTAATCAATTAAAATCATGAATTAAAACTAATTAAAATTAAATTAACACAGGGAACCAAAACACATACTGTGCACGCACAGTTCATTACTCGTGCACACATGATATCGTGTCCGACACGACACGAGGGATCGTACCACTTGGGGAACCCCGTGTCATTCACGAGTACGATACGTGTGTCGAGTTTCGTGTGTCGAAGTGGCGTGTCCAGCTCGAAATCAGACCCGAGTAGCAAGGCATGCATCCTGCCAGCGCGCGCGCACGTGCACCCGCGTGTCCGCGTGTCTGTGGGGACTCGACACGACACCAAAACACGCTCAGTACCCTAGAAACACATAAGCGAGATCAAACCCTATTTTTCTATTCAATTACAATGCTGAAATAAAATCAAAATGCCCTTTGGGGCATTTCGTCAAACACCTAATACAAGGACTGATACGTGTCCGATACAGACACGTATAGGACCCAAAACCTAGGGTTAGCTAGTCCTACAGCTAGGGTAGGCCTAGGGCATCCTTGATATGCAATAAAACAGTAATTACAAGGTGTAGATTAGAATATTACCTAGGGATTTGAAATTCAACAAAAAGCCCCAAATGAGAGGATCCTCAAACTACCAAAACTCCTTCAAATTGTCTCCTCCCTGAAATTACTCAATACCAACAGCAAGAACAATAAATTTAGGTCCTATTTCAATTGATTTGGGTGGAAAAGGAGTTGAAATGGATTTTCTATGGATTAGGTAAGATGGAGACTCACCTCTTTCCAAACTAGCAAATAATTTCTAAAGGAGGCTAGCCCTAATTTCTAGGAGGGATTAAATAGAGGAGGAAGGACCTATGGTGTCCGGCCATGGGCTGGAATGGGCTAGCGTTTGGGTTCCAATAGTGATCTATGGGCTTTCATGGGCCAAAATCACTAATCATGACTTGTGAAATCACAAGCCATTTTCTATTCAAATAAATTCCTAATTTCCCCAAAATAATTCTAATGGATTTGATGTCACTAACTTAGGTCAAGCTAGGGTTTCTTAACCTAACCAATACTCATGACCTAGGTTAGCCTCTAGGACAGTCTCCTAAGTCAACACTAGTCAAAGCCTAATATAGTACCAAATCAATTATACTAAAAATTACTGAAAAATTCTAATAAATATAATTAATAATAATAATTCCAAATTAATTCCAAAATTTTAAAAATAACCAAAATACCCTCAAGCTAGAAAAGTGGCAGTGACACTCCCCATCCCCAATCAATACACAAGGATCCATTCAAGTTACGTTAAGATTCATGACTATACTACTGGCCCATAAAGGGTGATTCAAGAGTGATTCATGAATAGATTCGTGAAGGCTCTGCGATTCATAAGAGTACAGGAATCACAAGTTGATACATGAAGATTCATGATAATAGAAGCATGAGATACATGGTGTAAGTGAAACACACGAGACATGAGTATCTGATGCTCCCGAGCGGGATAACATCTCATGAAGGGATCCATATAGTACTAATCTGTGATACCAACATGTCAGCATCAAAAAAAGTAATCTAAAGCAAGAAATATAATCCTAAACAAGATACGAAATGATCAGAGAATGTACTTTCCTGATAACCTGAATAGCTGATAGGTATAAAGGTCCAACTGAAGCCACAGAGTCCTATTTAGAGCAACACAAGTTACAAGGTGTTCAAGTTGTAATAAATAAATTTTTTACAAGCAATCTATATTATTCTAGGCTCTTCTAAGTCAAGTCAACTCTTTGCCAACTCTGGTTAACAATCTAGTCAACTAGGTCAAACTAGGTCAAGCAGAGTCAATTCGTGTCAAATTATTAAAGATATAAAGTTGTACTTCGTTATTCGTACATCGAAACTTATGACATGCAAATCGAGTTAAGATGATCAACGGTAAGGTTAATAATCTTATTATAGTGATCCACGTGTTCATTTTGTCAATTTCAGCGATGTGAGATCACTGGAATCGACTGATCTCTGTTTCGTTGTACTAATCCCGAAATACGAACATTATAAGAATTAATTATAATAAAAGGTGATACATAGAGAAAATATCTACAAACATTGCCGAATGATGAATTGAACAATGCCAACGTGTCCAGAATGGTCAAATTAGCTAGGATAGCCTACCCATCGGTCCAATTTGGACACAAGGGCAAAAAGGTAATTTTGGATCAAAAAGGTATCCGTGTCGAAGCCGTTTTGTACCAAAAATGTACAAAAAAAAAAGTCTACAAAATATAACAAATTATATGTTCACGAGTCCAAAATGGTGATACGAACCCAACGGTATATACGGAATTGGATTCCGTTGAGCCGATCTCAAAATGACCCGTTGACCAGAACTGTGGGGCCCGTTTTGTACCGAAATACGTGCCAGGGCTCACATCCTCCAAATCTATAAATTATATATGAATCCGTGCTAGAACGATGCCACGAGTCTACTGGTGGTGTCGGAAATGAAATCTATAGTCCCGAGTTCAAAAATAGAATTTTACAAGTTGGAAATTACGAATTCGGACGACCAACTTTGGCGTCAAATTCAACCAATCAAACAAGCTCACAATGAAACAAAACTGGAGGGGTAGTAAGAGGGTTACACCAGCTATGCACAGGAACTGGTAGCATCCTAAATGGAGCTGTGGTGGAGGAGATACGAGCCGACGAAGTTGGCTCCGCAAAATTGTCCAAAATTTATACAATTTAAACGGTCAACTTGGTGGCCGATTTTGATGTTTCAAACGATAAAATAAACGGACAAAAATTGAGGGGAGCGAAGATGGATATACCAATATTATGACGAAGCAAAGAAATCATCGATCCAACGGTCGAATTTTTCAAAAAATGTGTACGAAGTTGCTGCTTTGAGACGCAATTCTGAGTTCGTTTTCGAGCGCGTCAGGACGGAATTTTGTGCGAAATACACGAATAGCCTAGACGGCACATCCCGGAGGACGGTGGCCGCCACGGGGAGGTACGCCTGGCCCAAGCGCAGCCCGAGGGGCTCGTCGGCGACGGCGACGGCCGCGACGGCGTCGTGGCTGCTGTTGCAGTCGGTGGATGCTGCTGCTTGCTGATGCAGCAACTGCTGCTGCTCTGCTGCCATTGCTGCGCTGTTGGTGGTACGGCGATGCAGCCAAGGACATGACGGTGGTCTTGGTGGAGGAGGAGAAGAGGGAGGAGAGGTGGTGGTGGTTGAAGTAGTGGTGGTGATAGTATTGTGATGAATGAAAGGAAGAAGGAGGAGGAGAATGTTGTCGTCGACCGTGGAAGGAACGGGGGTTGCTGGTGGCGGTGCTCGGCCAAGAAGGAGGAGGAGGTGAAGTGGTAGAGGTGGAGTAGTTGAAAAATGAGGAAGAGAAGAATGGAGGCTGGGGATGGAGGAGCTGCTGTGTAGTATTTTTAGGAAGAGAGAGAGTGAATTAATTGGAAGGAGAAGAGAGAGAATGGAGTTGTTGTAATGAGAGGGTAGGAGAGAGAAAGAGGGTCGTCTCCATATTTGAGTTAGGGCCGACCAAGGGGTATCGGAGTAAGTGTTGTGAGGATGTGGGGTTGGGATTGCATATGGGTAGAATGAAGGATTGGGATTAAATGTATGAATCGATCATTTCTTTGGGATTTAATTCAAGGGGGTTATTCTTGAATATTTTAAATGGGTAGACTAGGTATCTAATATTTTTTAAAGGCAATGAGACTGAGGGTGTCATGATGGAGGATAAGATGAAGCTTGGACTGGGTTTGGTTGAGCAGGTCGGGTCAAAATAGTCTGGGTACAATAAATGAATTACTTTTAGATGTTTATGATCATGGATAAATAAGTAGCATATGGGGGCTCAAATAAATGGGACACAAGTATCATGCGGGTAGTAGGCTTCATGTGGGCCATATCCATATTTGGGGTTGATAGGTTTGGGACGACAGGGTATCCACAAATCAAGTCGGAAATAAATGTGATACCGTGGGGTGAATTAAAATCGGATCATATGTCAGGAAAGTTGTGTGAAGCAAATGGAGCACAAGATGGTGTGTCTGAGTGGGACACGAAGGTCATGGGTGTAGAGTGTCTCGAGTAGATCATGCATGAGGAGTTGGTTTTGAGAAAACGACTGGTCTTATGCTCCCAAATTAAAAGTCCTGGCAACGTGCTTATGATGATCAAGGAAAAGAGTAGGAAATTAATTAATTATCAAATGGTCTAAATCGACCCAAAGTTGTTCAAAACAAAAAGAGTACAAGGGAACAAGTTTGAGTGGGATATTATATACCAACATGAAGGTAATCTTGTCCACTATAAAACTCATGAAGAAGGTTTCCAAAGATGAACATCCCTGACACTCCAAATATCAAAGGCACAGAAAAGTACATTCAAAGATAAAAATAATCAAAATGAAATATTTATTAAAATAATTCAATCAGAAAATTAAAAAAATCAACCTGAAATTCAGGGTGCTCACATCCTACCCACCTTATAAAATTTCGTCCTCGAAATTAAAATGTTCATACCCCTTCTAGGTCAAACCTCCACAATCAAAGTCTCAAAACTTAATCAAATCATACAATTTAAAAGGACGACATACAGGGTCATGACATACGGTGGTAGTGAAAGTCTCATCTAGGTATACTAGTCACCCTAGACCAAAACAATCATAGGGTATCAAAACATACAAGTATTCAGAGGTGTTAAACTGGAAAAGATACATAAATAACAAATCATCAAGGCTTTAAGGCATAATCAAGATCAAAATTTAAAGCACAAATGTCGAGCTTTGAAATCCAATCACAATATATATATATATATATATATATATATATATATATATATATATATATATATATATATATATATATATATATATATATAAAATATATATATAGTGTTGGAGAGGGAAAGGCTAGCATTATGTAAAGGTTATGTGGTTAGTGTGTGTATGGGTATATGTGGACATGTTCATAGGGTTAGATAGTAGACATGTGTGTGGTGTGTGTGAAATATACATGAAAGTGTATAGGAGGATTTGGGTTTCAAAACAATAGCTATCAAGTTACACTGCTCATGGCATATTGGTTAAACAATCTACAATGCACAACCTATTTACTCATAACATGCATGGCTAACCATATATATATATATATATATATATATATATATATATATATATATATATATATATATTTTATATATATATATATATATATATATATATATATATATATATATATATATGTATATATATATATGTATAGAGAGGTAGAGATTTAGTTATGTATCTATATACATTATAACATGTATGCATAAACTATATATATATATAGATATATGAACATAACATAGAGATGAAGGGTTAGGTTTACATGGCAGTTGTGAACATTAGTGTAGAGTGTCAAGTGTATAGGGGTTATAACTTGAAATGAAGGGTTCAATCATTCAGTTCAGTTCAACATTACATATTAAATCTAAAATTGAACTAATCATTTGAAATCAATGTAAAAATGTTAACATGTATTCAGTTTCAGGATTTTGGAGAAATTCGAACATCAAAACCAACCCAATGTTCACCACAACCATAACCTAACATGTAAGAGTATGAAACCTAACATTACATCCCTACATACAACAATGTATACAGCTCAAAACATTACATTTAAAAACTGTAAATTGAATTAATCACTTAGAATCTAGTGTTAAAGGGTTAATATGCACACAGTTTCAGACTTGACAAGTTCAAACACAAAACTCAACCAATTTCTTTAAGAATTGAAACCCTGTATATAACATACATGTGCAGTGATGTAAACAACAACTAATAATATGCATTTAGATAGGTTGGTAATCAAAGTGTAGCATGCATACGTGTCAGGCAAAGTGTCTGTGTCCATATATATATATATATATATATATATATATATATATATATATATATATATATATATATATATATATTTCATGTCCCAATATAAAAATCAAATTCTATATCAAGACCAACATTTAGATTCCTACCAAGATTGCCATGTGATAACAAGTTACATCCCTTCGAGCCAGATGATTTACGTCACTTCTTCGACCTTTCCAAGGTAAAGAGATATAGAGATTCAAAGGTTCAAAGTATAACTGACAGAATTGGATAAAAGAAAATCTAGATTTCATAACTAGGATAAGTATATCTAAATCAGGCTCTACGTCCTTGTCATGCTAGCAAATATGACTACGATAAATTCTAAACTTCATAAATAAAGTAGACTATTACCTTTCTCACTATCCTTATCGTGTATGTTATCAGGTTATACCTTAATTCCAAAAACATGTATATATACATATAAATACAAACTCAAATTCAACAACTAACATAAAGATTCAAAATTCAACAATAATCCATCAAAAATCAAATTCAATAACAAGAAGTAAGGGTGAATCAAATCAAGGGAAAAAAAGATTTCAAATCG
Source organism: Iris pallida (assembly GCA_029216955.1). Classification (NCBI taxonomy): domain Eukaryota; kingdom Viridiplantae; phylum Streptophyta; class Magnoliopsida; order Asparagales; family Iridaceae; genus Iris; species Iris pallida. The sequence goes on from JANAVB010006390.1 coordinate 3,917,515, forward strand.
AAGTTAAAATAAGATTCTCAAGGGCCGTCCTAGGAATCTCTCAAAGAATCCTAAATATGATTGAGTATCCTCTCATTATAAAACCTATTCATTATCTCTAATTGTAGGTGCGCAGCAGTACAACTAATCGTCGTACTACCATAACTTCGCACAAATACGAATCTCGACCTGCATGAGCCACCACTAAAAATGTGTCACGACCCGCACCCTAGAGTAAGGGTACGAGAATTGGGTACGTCCAGCCTACGCCGTAGTATCGGCGGTAGAACGCTGTCCTAGGTCAATCATCTAACAATATAAGGTACCTGTACAGTATATACACTCCGAATAGAGGTGACATAACAGAATATCATCTCAATCACATCTAAGGCAGAGAACGATAAGATAGATAGATATGAAATAAAATCCATAGAGAGATACAACAGATAGAAGTCTAAGTGTCTAAGATATCACAAATCCAGAAAATATCTCAAATCACAAATACAGTAATCCATAGAGTGAATACAACTAAAAATGACTAATCTAAACTAATGGTGTCTCATCCACTGCTAATGGATCCTGCTAGAGATCCAGGTCACAGCAATCCTCTAGGGTAGTTCCATGGTAAGTGGTACAGGGTTCCTCATCATCCTCTGTAAATTTTCAACAGATCCAGTCAGGACAGGAGCGAGCACAATACATCTCATGCAAATCATAACAGGTTAAGAAATATAAACATGCTAGAGAGTAAGATACATAAAACTGAAAGAACAACATGATATAAAAGAGAGACTGTAAGTAAATATCTATAATATAATAGAGAACTAATCAGTGACTAGTAATTCAGAGTACAAGATAAACATGTGAACAGCTGGAGGGTGATTCATGACTATACTAAGAGGTGATTCATGACTATACTACTTTAGAATTATTCATATGTTCATTTCTACTCCTCCATCCCCAATCAATACACAAGGATCCATTCAAGTTACGTTAAGATTCATGACTATACTACTGGCCCATAAAGGGTGATTCAAGAATGATTCATGAATAGATTCGTGAAGGCTCTGTGATTCATGAGAGTACATGAATCACAAGCTGATACATGAAGATTCATGATAATAGAAGTATGAGATACATGATGTAAGTGAAACACACGAGACATGAGTATCTGATGCTCCTGAGGGAGATAACATCTCATGAAAGGATCCATATAGTACTAATCCATGATACCAACGTATCAGTATCAAGTAAAGTAATCTAAAGCGATAAATATAATCCTAAACAAGATATGAAATGATCAGAGAATGTACTCGCCTGATAACCTGAACAGCTGATAGGTATAGAGGTCCAACTAAAGCCACAGAGTCCTATTTAGAGCAACACAGGTTACAAGGTGTTCAAGTTGTAATAAATGAATTTTTTAAAAGCAATCTATATTATTCTAGGCTCTTCTAAGTCAAGTCGACTCTTTGTCAACTCTGGTAAACAATCTAGTCAACTAGGTCAAGCAGAGTCAATTCTAGTCTAATTATTAAAGATATAAAGTTGTACTTTATTATTCGTACATCGAAACTTACGACATGAAAATCGAGATAAGATGATCAACGGTAAGGTTAATAATCTTATTATAGTGATCCACGTGTTCATTTTGTCAATTTCAGCGAAGTGAGATCACTTGAATCGACTAATCTCAATTTCGTTGTACTAATCCTGAAATACGAACATTATAAGAATTAATTATAATAAAAGGTGATACATAGAGAAAATATCTACAAACATTTTCGGATGATGAATTAAACATCGCCAATATTTCCAGAATGGTCAAATTAGCTAGAATAGCCTACCCATCGATCCAATTTGGACACAAGGGCAAAAAGGTAATTTTGGGTCAAAATGGTATCCGTGTCGGAGCCATTTTGCACCAAAAAATATGCAAGAAAATAAGTCTACAAAATATAACAAATTATATGTCCATGAGTCCAAAATGGCGATACGAATCCAACGGTATATCCGGAATTGGATTCCGTTGACCCGATCTCAATTTGGTCCGTTGACCAGAATATTGGAATTCCAGTTTGCACGGAAATACGTGTCAGAGCCAATTTTCTCAAAACTCAGCAAATTATATGTCAACGAATTAAGAATGATGATACAAACCCAACAGTATATCTAAAATTGGATTTCGTTGAACCGATCTCAAAATGACCCGTTAATCAGGACTGTAGAGTCCGCTTTGCACCAAAATACGTGCTAGGGCCCACGTCCTCCAAATCTAACAAATTATATATGAATCCGTGCTAGAACGAAGCCACAAGTCTACTGGTGGTGTCGGAAATGAAATCTGGAGTCCCGAGTTCAAAAATAAAATTTTACAAGCTGGAAATTACGAATTCGAACGACCAACTTTGGCGTCAAATTCAACCAATCAAACAAGCTCACGATGAAACAAAACTGGAGGGGTAGGAAGAAGGTTATACCAGCTGTGCACATGAATTGGTAGCACGACAAACGGAGCTGTGGTGAAGGAGATACGAGCCGACGAAGTTGGCTCCGCAAAACTATCTAAAATTTATACAATTTAAACGGTCAACTTGGCGGCCGGTTTTGATGTATCAAACGATAAAATCAACAGAAGAAACTTGAGGCAAGTGAAGATGGATATATCGAGATTTTGACGGAATAAAGAAATCGTCGATCCAACGGTCGAATTTCTCAAAAAATGTGTACGAAGTTGCTGCTTCGAGATGCGATTCTGAGTTCGTTTCCGAGCGCATTACGACGGGATTTTGTACGAAATGCACGAATAACCTAGATGGCGCATCCCGGAGGACGGTGGCTAGCACAGGGAGGTATGCCCGGCCAATACGCAGCTCGGGAAGGGCTCGCCAGCGACAGCGACGGCCGCGACGGTGCCGTGGCTGCTGTTGCAGCCGACGGCTGCTGCTGTATGCTAATGCAGCAACTACTGCTGCTCTACTTCCATTGCTACGCTAGTAGTAGCACGGAGATACAGCCAATGGCACAACGGCAGTTGTGGTGGAAGAGGAGAAGAGAGAGGAGAGGTGGTGGTGGTTGAAGTGGTGGTGGTGATTGTGTTGTGATGAATGAAAGGAAGGAAGAGGAGAATGTTGTCGTCGGCCATAGGAGGAGCGGGGGTTGCTGGTGGCGGCGCTCGGCCAGGAAGGAGGAGGAGATGAAGTGGTGGAGGTATAGTGGTTGAAGAATGAGAAGGAGAAGAATGGAGGCTCGGGATGGAGGAGCTGCTGTGTAGTAATCTTAGGAAGAGATAGTGAATTAACTGGGAGGAGAAGAGAGAGAATGGAGTTGCTGTAATGAGAGGGAAGGAGAGAGAAAGTGGGTTGTCTCCACGTTTGAGTTAGGGTCGGCCAAGGGGTGTGGGAGTGAGTGTTGTGAGGATGTGGGGTTGGGATTGCATATGGGTAGAATGAAGGATTAGGATTAAATATTGGAATAGATCATTTCTTAGGGATTTAAATCAAGGGGGTTATTCTTGGATATTTTGAATATGTAGACTAGGTATTTAATATTTTTTAAAGACAATAAGAGTGAGGGTGTCATGAGGGAGGGTAACATGAAGCTTGGACTGAGTTTGGTTGAGCCGGGTCGGGTCAAAACAGTCTGGGTACAATAAATAAATTACTTTTAGGTGTTTATGATCATGGATAAATAAGTAGCATGTGGAAGCTCAAATAAATGGAACATAAGTATCATGCGGGTAGTAGGTTTCATGTGGGCCATGTCCATATTTGGGGTTGACAGGTTTGGGACGACAGGGTATCCACAATTCAAGTCGGAAATAAATGTGACAACGTGGGGTGAATTAAAATCGGGTCACTTGTCAGGAAAGTTGTGTGAAGCAAATAGAATACAAGATGGTGTGTCTGAGTGGGACACGAAGGTCATGGGTGTAGGGTATCTCGAGTAGATCATGCATGAGGAGTTGGTTTTGAGAAAATGACTGGTCTTGTGCTCCCAAATTAAAAGTCACGGCAACGTGCTTATGATGATCAAGGAAGAGAGTAGGAAATTGATTAATTATCAAATAGTCTAAATCGACCCAAAGTTGTGCAAAACAAAAAGAGTACAAGGAAACAAGTTTGAGTGGGACATTATATACCAACATGAAGGTAATCTTGTCCACTACAAAACTCATGAAGAAGGTTTCCAGAGATAAACATTCCTGACACTCCAAATATCAAAGGCACAAAAAAGTACATTCAAGGATAAAAATAATCAAAATGAAATATTTATTAAAATAATTCAATCAGAAAATTAAAAAAAAATTAATCCGAAATTCTGGGTGCTCATACGGGAAGCCTTATTTGCATGGGCTCCTGACCAACCTCTGACATGGTCGAGGATGATCTACCCGGAGCTTTGCCACGGAGCTTGATGATGAGAGGAACTAATGTCTTGGGAGGTTTTCCCCTCAATCGAACCCTCAATGGTTCTTCAACGATAGCTTCGCTTTCTACCTCGTCGTCGGCATCATTAGCACGTTGTCCCATGAGATTGATTTGTATATATCAGCATCTGTACAATATGCTTCGAGTCCTCGAAATGGATTGATTTCGGCGAACTCGGTCTTGATAGTCCCGTCGCCGGCCACATACTTCATGCATTGATGGAGAGTGTAGGGCACTATCATGTATTCATGATTCCATGGTCATCCCAGTAGCATGTTGTAGTTTATATCTGCGACAATGATGTAGCAAGTAACGTCAGTCTGGAGATCGCCTATTTGGCATTTCAGGCGGATCTTGCCCAGGGGTTCACTTTTCCCAGCGTTGAAATTACTGATTGTAGTGTTCAACGCAGTTAGCCGATGCATCGAGATCCCCAAAGCTTGGAGTAAACTCCGAGGGATGATACTGACAGAAGAGCCATGGTCGATGTAGATACGATCGACCTTAATGGTACCAATATACCTTGTATAGTACAGGGGTCGGTTGTGCCGATTGTTCTTCAGTAGCATATTCTGCTGAGTAAAGGTGATATTAGGGATCACCTCGACCACACTATGATAATATGGACATTCAGCAGGGTTCTCCTTGGGTGGTTGCACCTGAGTGAGGAAGGAGTCAACATTCTGTAAAGCTTTGCTGAGTGCGTCTTGAGTCTCTTTGGAGAGGCGAAGAAGCTCGAAGAGTGATAGTCGAGCTGGTGTGGTGGCCAGCTGTGCCAATATGCTAAAATTGTAGGGCTTGATTGGCCCTACTGTCGAGTTTTTTCTCAGAGGCTTGTCAAAGCAAACCTTCTTCTTTTTCTGTTTATCTACAGCAAGTGCTTGGGACGGTCCTGCTTCTGATGTGTCTGGGATGTTGGCCGTAACGGGCGGAGGTACCTCTTCCTTTGGAGCTTGGTTCTCTTCTCGTTGGTGAGCTGAATGAGTGGTAACCAAGGTGTCATCAGTTGTCGTAGAGATCATGCGACATAACCTGACCTTCTTTCCTTTGAAAGTGTCACCCTCATTTCCCGTATTTCTCATATTTTTCCGTATTTCGTATTTTACTCGTATCTAGATTTTTGGCATGTTTTTTTATTTTTTTCTCAGCCTGTGGAATTTCGGTATTTTTCGTATTTAGGTTTTGGCTTGGCTCGGTTTTATTGGGTTGGTTCGGTTTGGTTTATGTATTGGAGCACCTTAGCTTATGCTACCCCTCATTCCCACCGCAACTCCCCCTCTTTATATCCCCACCTACCACTCTCTCTCTTCATTACCACCACCATTAATTTCCTTCTTCTTCTTCTTCTTGTTCTCCTTCCTCTACACAACTCTCCCAACCCTAGGCAAGTACATCTTGCCACCACATGAGAACCATATTTTCTTTGTCTATTTGCTAGACTAGGACATGGTGATCAACATTAGAATTTGGGTTTTTGTGATTTGGAGCCTCCATTGTTGTAGATCTAGGTTATATCTATTTTCAGATTTTGCATGGTTTGAGCTACTTAAGTTAGATTTTATGGGTTTTTGATATTTCCATGTGGAAGAGCATTCAATTCCACCCTGGTTAGAACTTTGGAAATCTGGATTTGGAGTTCGGATAGCCAAGTTATGAGGTTTTGAAGTTTTGGAGCCATTGGAGCTTCTTCTCAGCCATGGAGAAGAAGACCCAGACCCTGCGTGCATGTTTTTACACGTACGCAGCTCTCTGCCTGCGTGCTTTTGCACGTACGCAGCTCCCTGTAGCGTGCATGACTTTTCACGCAGCTGCTTTCTTGAGCGTGCGTGACTTTTCATGCAGCTGCTCCCTGTAGCGTGCGTGACTTTCACGTATGCTGCTTCCCTTGAGCGTGCGTGACTTTTCATGCAGCTGCTCCCTGTAGCATGCGTGACTTTCACGTGTGCTGCTTCCCTTGAGCGTGCGTGACTTTCACGCAGCTGTTCTCTTGAGCGTGCGTGACTTTCACGCAGCTGCTCCCTGTAGCGTGCGTGACTTTCACCTACGCTGCTCTCTCAGCGTGCGTGACTTTTTCGTACGCTGCTCCCCTGACCCCTTGCTTAACCCACAGGCTCTTGGAGTTTGGTCTTATTTCTTTAAGCTTGGCTTTTCTATAGTCCTGTATATTAATATTTTATTAGATATTTTATGCCCATTTTATATCCTTACGCCTTTTGTCATGAACTTGATTTTACTTAATATGTTTGGAATGACTATTGTACATGGCATGATATGACAAGGAACCAGCATAACACGACAGTGACCCGTGGTGGTGCACTCCTGACATGACCAACCTGACATGATAGTGGCCCGTCGTGGCGCACTCCTGACAAGTACCCTGACATGATTTATCTTGATAATTTAACTTGACCTGCCTTGACACCGTGGCTGGTTCTTCTTGCATGCTTGTTAAATCTACTTGTCCTGTCTTGCATCATGTCTAGGAGGGGACTCCTGAGTACCACGGTCAGGAGTACCTACTAAAATGGATTAAGGTTAACAACTAGAATAACTCAGTAGTCATGAAGAGATGACACAACTACAGACAATCCCGTTACCTGGGCGCTCTTGGGATCTGTAGCCTGCCGTCGAGTAGGGCACATTTCCAGCGCACCGTCGAGTGTTGCACCCTCTAAGTCACCTAAGGGTACATGTGTCTCCTGGACGATGTACCCACCTGAATTCAACCCTAATCTTTCGTCCTGGGTAGCCTGGATGGTCTGCAGGGCTTGTGGCTGTGGAACAATCTCACTGCATCTTGTTAGTAAGTAGGCCTGTGATAACCCTAGTTAGTTAAAGTAGTAAGCCGTAGTATCTGCTTGGCCGTGATTGATTGAATGAGGTATAACCAGTCTAGCCATGTCTTGATCCAGTACAAGATTGCTCCCTGTCCTGATTTCTTACATTATTATTTGCCGATAAATGGTGGGAAACCAAGTTCTGTTCAGATGAAGGGTTACAACCCCGGTCCTTGTTTGGTTTACGGGTTGTAACCTGGCTATCGGAATAGTTCCATGGTTATCTCGTCGTATATCATCCTGACATGTTTTCGTAATTTTAGTTTTAATATTAGATTTTCTGTGTTGATTGCTGGCTTTTGTTCTTATTTCGTGGCCCCCTTGTGGCACATTTCTCTTTCTGGGGTTGACCCAGCTGGTTTTGTGTGGCCAGATTTCGGAGCAGCTCCCAAGGATCTACCAAGCTTCCAGCCCAATGGTGGCGACTAGAAGGAACCCTGGGCTACGAGTGGGTTTTCTATTTTGTTTCGCTCACTCTATTATAAATTTATTCTTTTGAGGCGTTTAGCCGACGAACACCTGTTAGCTCGATGCACTTTTACTTACTGTCTGCCTACGGGCTGTAAACATGATTAACAAATCCTAGGGTTGATCATGTATGACTTAACTCTTGCTAGTCCTCGTATTTTGTACGACTAGCTTCATGATCAGCTGATATGTAATATTTGGGATGCCTTTTATTGTATATTTGGTGCTCAAACATCTTGTAATTATATTACTTGCTTGAGATAGAGACAATAGGCTTGACCTTAAGAGACTGTTGGCTTGTAGTAAACCCTCATATCTAGACAGCCGTGACCGTATAGTTGAGATGTATCCTATTTCAATATACGTAGCTGGCCTATGTCTGCCCCCGCTCTCCAGTATTCTGGTTCTGGGGCATGACACGGTTTAAGTGGTGGCCCATGCAGGTCTTGTCAATCAAGAAATGTGAGGGTTTACCGAATAGATGTCTCAATCAGTATTCGCCCTTGATCTCCGCCCGTATTTTAAAATCCCTAAAATTCTTGCCCTGATTACATGCTTGTATCGTTGATCTGTCCTGGTCCTTATTATTTTCTCGTGTATCATCTTCCTCAGCGGCACTGTACCTGACCCTGTCGATCAGCGAGGTGGAGCACCTCCCGTGGACCAGCAGCAACCTGGAGATCAAGCCCAGCATTCCGAGGTAGCCTCCAGAGTGATACCTACTGGAGGAGAGTCACCAATTCGGCCCGTCCAACCTGCAGAGCCAGATGATGGTACCTTAGTAGGCCTCATCAGAACCTTGATAGCTTCCCAGGATCGTCGAAGCGACGCCCTGCACCAGACAGTTCAAGATGCTTTGACCCAAGGCGGACATCCAGGGAACCAGGCGGCTAACATGCTTCAAGCGATTGAACCCTCCTTTCTTCGACTGGCACCGAGGATGCGATTGCCGTGGATGCATGGCTTCAGGATACCGAGGTGATTCTGGAAGCAGCTAGGACACCCGAGAATGAGAAGGTGGCGGTGGTACGCCTGCAGTTGTTGGACTTGGCTCGCAGTTGGTGGGCAGCGCAAGCCATGGGATTAGTGGCACCCATTGCTTGGGCGGTGTTTAGGGAGAGATTCCAGACGAAGTACTTTGATGCTGTGGCTCGGTACGACCTGCAGACCAGATTTACCAACTTGAAGCAAGGAGGCAGAACAGTCGACAGTTATGCATCAGGAGTTTTCTAGGCTCAGTAGGTTTACCCCCACCTTGGTGGCAACCGAGCTCGATAGAGCCCAGCGGTTCCAGCAGGGGCTGCTATTTGGAGATCTTGTTAGCAGTGGAGCAGTTCGAGCACCAGACGTTCGATGCAGTCTTGAGAGCAGCTAGGAGGCATGAGTATACCTCCCAGAGGATCGTGGATAGGACCGGAAGTAGGAAGCGGTCCCTACAGCTAGATGCACCAATCATCAGCTCCAGCCCCGGCAGCTAGGGGATTGACCATTGGAACTCTGAGGCGGGCGGCCTCAGTAACGTCGGTTCAGCATTCGACCCTGACGAACCCGCAGCAGCAGAAACAGAAGCAGACTTCCACGATGGGATGTTCTCATTGCGGGAAGCCAGGGCATGTGGTGGCAGACTGTCGCAGGGTGCAGGGATTGTGCCTGGCTTATGGAGCAGCAGATCATAGGATAGGGGCTTGCCCGAATAGGGGTGGTTTATCAGCATCCAACCCTTCTAGCTCTTCGGTAAGAGGACCGGCCCCAGCACCAGTTCAGCAGCAGCAGTATCAGTCTTCGAGGCCCTTGCCGCCTCAGTCTCAGGCATTCCAGCAACAACACCTCCATCAGTATGCACAAGCCCAAGCTCAGACCCAGAATAGGAAGAGAGGTTTCCAGCAGAGGGGACCCGCAGCTAGAGGTCAGGCCATGATGATGGCTATGGAAGAAGAAGTTGCACCAGGTGAGGTAGTGGCAGGTACTATTCTCGTCAACTCCTTTCCAGCTTCGGTATTGTTTGATTCTGGTGCATCGTATTCATTCATGTCTGCACGATTCACGACACGGATAGGATTGGAGCCTGAGTCATTATCAGTGAGGCTCAATATACTTACTGGTAATGGCCTTGTGGGAGTAGATCGAGTGTTTTCCTTGTGTCGGATCGTAGTTAGCGGTAGGGAGTTCTCCGCTAGATTTATAGAGTTTCTATGGCAGACTATGATATAGTCCTAGGCATGGATTGGTTGAGGAACCAGTATGCTAGGATAGACTGCCATATTGGCAGAGTTATCTTTAGTATTCCGGCGAGCCAGAGTTTTCGTTTTCCAGAGGCGCAGTGGAGCCATCTTCCCCAGCATTGTGGATGGCAGTAGCAGCAGTGCAGTTACCCCGAATAGTTAAAGAGTTTCTAGATGTCTTTCCAGAGGAGCTTCCAGGGATGCCGCCAGAGTGGGAGATTAAGTTCACTATAGACTTGATTCCCGGGACGGCACCAGTATCAGAGCGAGTCTACAGGATGGCGCCTTCAGAATTAGAGATTTTGTACAAGATGATTGAAGAATTGAGGACCAAGGGATTCATCCGTGCAAGTGGATCGCCTTGGGGAGCCCCGATGCTTCTTGTGAACAAGAAGGATGGTACGTCCAGGCTATGTGTTGATTATCGTACCTTGAATTCGGTGACAATCAAGAATAGATACCCTCTACTTCGAGGATAGATGACTTGTTTGATCAGCTCAGAGGGGCTTCAGTATTCTCGAAGATCGACTTGCGATCAGGATACCACCAGATCAGAGTCAGAGAGCAGGACATCCCGAAGACAGCATTCAGATCGAGGTATGGACATTGGGAGTTCCTTGTTATGCCCTTTGGAGCGACCAATGCGCCGGCCGTATTCATGGACCTCATGAATCGCATTTTTATGCCTTACTTGGACCAATTTGTGATCGTGTTCCTAGATGACATCCTGGTCTACAGCAAGAGTGAAGCAGAGCATGAGCAGCATCTCAGAATCGTCCTCCAGACGCTTAGGGAGCATCAATTGTACGCCAAGTTCAGTAAATACGAGTTCTGGCTCGATCGCATTTCGTACCTGGGTCACATCATTACCCAAGGAGGAGTGGAAGTGGATCTCCAGAAGATTGTGGCTATCGAGTCATGGCCGGTACCCAGCTCAGTGGCAGAGGTTCGCAGCTTCCTTGGGTTGGCCGGCTACTACCGGCGGTTCGTTTCAGATTTTGTAAGGATTTCAGCACCGATGACCCAGTTGACCCGCAAAGATGTGCCGTTTGTTTGGACAGCAGAGTGTCAGGAATCATTTGAGAAGTTGAAGCAAGGTTTGATAACGGCTCCCATTCTCACCCTTCTAGATGGGACCGGAGGATTCACAGTTTATTGTGACGCTTCAGGCAGAGGATTGGGGTGTGTCTTGATGCAGCATGGAAGATAATATCTTATGCATCACGTCAACTACGTGATCATGAGAAGAATTATCCGACCCACGACTTGGAATTGGCGGCAGTAGTGTTTGCTTTGAAGTTGTGGAGACACTACTTGTACGGAGATAGAGCGGAGATCTTTACTGATCATAAGAGCCTGAAGTATGTTTTCACCCAGAAGGACCTTAATATGCGGCAGAGAAGATGGCTCGAGCTATTGGTGGATTATGATGTGGATTTGCAGTATCATCCCGGGAAGGCCAACGTTGTAGCAGATGCATTGAGCAGGAGAGTCGTTGTTTATTTCCTAATGGCGCAACCAGAATTATTGGCAGATCTTCAGAAGATAGGAATTGAAGAGGTTCTTCCAACCAGTATGGCATTGATGGCCAGTCTACAGGTTCAGTCCAGCATAGTTGAGAGGATCTGGATGGCGCAGTCAGCAGATTCCAAGATCCAGCGACTCAGAGCAGAGTGTGAAGCAGGAAGAAGGCCAGAATTATGTATCCATGATGACGGTACACTTTGGCATGGCACTCATCTTTGTGTACCTAGTGGAGATATCAGACAGGAAGTCATGGCAGAAGCCCATAGTTCTCAGTATTCTATTCATCCGGGTGGTACGAAGATGTACCGTAATATTCGTCAGCACTTCTGGTGGAATGGCATGAAGAGGGAGATAGTCCGGTTTGTCTCTCGGTGTTTGGTTTGCTAACAGGTTAAAGCTGAACATCAGAGGCCCGCTGGACTTCTTCAACCCTTACCGATCCCAGAATGGAAATGGGAGCATATAACCATGGATTTTGTGACCGGATTGCCCAGATCTCCGGCCGGCAGAGATGCTATTTGGGTAATTATGGACAGGCTTACCAAGGTGGCACACTTTCTCCCATTCAGAGTTGGACAGTCGACGGCGCAGCTAGCAGAGATGTACCTCAGGCAGATCGTCAGGCTTCACGGTGTGCCAGTCAGCATCACCTCAGACAGGGATTCAAGATTCACATCACACTTTTGGCACAGCTTACAGAAGAGTTTGTGGACTCGCCTTCAGTTCAGCTCAGCTTATCACCCGCAGACGGATGGACAATCAGAGCGCACAATCCAGACTCTTGAAGATATGTTGAGATCTTGCACCCTTGACTTCGGTGGTTCATGGGAGAATCGTCTGCACCTGGTGGAATTCTCGTACAACAATAGTTATCAGGCCAGTATCCAGATGGCACCCTTCGAGGCTCTTTATGGCAGAAAGTGCAGATCCCCGCTAGCATGGGACGATGTCGAAGAGAGGCAGATGTTCGGACCCGAATTAATTTCCCAGACGGTTGAAGTGGTCAGGAAGGTCGGAGATCACCTCCGAGTTGCCCAGGACCGCCAGCGCCATTGGGCCGATGCTCATCAACGTCCCTTAGAATTTGCTGTCGGCGACCATGTTTTCCTTAGGATCTCGCCTAACCGCGACGTCATTTGCTTTGGCGTACGGGGAAAGCTTAGTCCTAGGTATATAGGGTCGTTCGATATTCGAGCGAGTAGGAGATGTATCCTATCGTCTCGCTCTTCCGCCGTCGCTAAGTGAAGTGCATGATGTATTCCATGTGTCCCAATTACGACGGTATATTCTGGACCCGAGCCACATCCTAGACCATTCGTAATTGGTTGTTGGTACCAACCTTTCGTATGAGGAGAGGCCCGTGTCTATTTTGGACCGGACGGAAAAGATACTCAAGAACAAGACTATTAAATTAGTTCGTGTTGCTTGGGGTCATCACTCTCTGGGTGAGTCAACGTGGGAGCGTGAGGACGACATCCGATCGCGATATCCCTACCTGTTTGACTCGTGAGGTATAATATCTTTCTTATGCCTTATATTTTCCCTTCCTTGCTTGTATTGTATGATTGTATGATTGGACTGCTTAGTGTAGCTTGCCTGCGCTTAGTGTAGCTTGTCGTGGCAATCTCTAGCTCCTTAATTAAATTCCGAGGACGGAATTCTTTTAAGGTGGGTAGAGTTGTCACCCTCATTTCCCGTATTTCCTGTATTTTTCCGTATTTCGTATTTTACTCGTATCTGGATTTTTGGCATGTATTTTTATTATTTTCTCAGCCTGTGGAATTTCGGTATTTCTCGTATTTGGGTTTTGGCTTGGCTCGGTTTTATTGGGTTGGTTCGGTTTGGTTTATGTATTGGAGCACCTTAGCTTATGCTACCCCTCATCCCCACCGCAACTCCCCCTCTTTATATCCCTACCTACCACTCTCTCTCTTCATTACCACCACCATTAATTTCCTTCTTCTTCTTCTTCTCCTTCCTCTACACAACTCTCCCAACCCTAGGCAAGTGCATCTTGCTACCACATGAAAACCATATTTTCTTTGTCCATTTGCTAGACCAGGACATGGTGATCAACATTAGAATTTGGGTTTTTGTGATTTGGAGCCTCCATTGTTGTAGATCTAGGTTATATCTATTTTTGGATTTTGCATGGTTTGAGCTACTTAAGTTAGATTTTATGGGTTTTTGATGTTTCCATGTGGAAGAGCATTCAATTCCACCCAGGTTAGAACTTTGGAAATCTGGATTTGGAGTTCGGATAGCCAAGTTATGAGGTTTTGAAGTTTTGGAGCCATTGAAGCTTCTTCTCAGCCATGGAGAAGAAGACCCAGACCCTGCGTGCGTCTTTTTACGCGTACGCAGCTCTCTGCTTGCGTGCTTTTGCACGTACGCAGCTCCCTGTAGCGTGCGTGACTTTTCACGCAGCTGCTTCCTTGAGCGTGCATGACTTTTCATGCAGCTGCTCCCTGTAGCGTGCGTGACTTTCACGTATGCTGCTTCCCTTGAGCGTGCGTGACTTTTCATGCAGTTGCTCCCTGTAGCGTGCGTGAATTTCACGTGTGTTGCTTTCCTTGAGCGTGCGTGACTTTCACGCAGCTGTTCTCTTGAGCGTGCGTGACTTTCACGCAGCTGCTCCCTGTAGCGTGCGTGACTTTCATCTACGCTGCTCTCTCAGCGTGCGTGACTTTTTCGTACGCTGCTCCCCTGACCCCTTGCTTAACCCACAGGCTCTTGGAGTTTGGTCTTATTTCTTTAAGCTTGGCTTTTCTATAGTCCTGTATATTAATATTTTATTAGATATTTTATGTCCATTTTATATCTTTACGCCTTTTGTCATGAACTTGATTTTACTTAATATGTTTGGAATGACTATTGTACATGGCATGATATGACAAGGAACCAGCATAACACGACAGTGACCCGTGGTGGTGCACTCCTGACATGACCAACCTGACATGATAGTGGCCCGTCGTGGCGCACTCCTGACAAGTACCCTGACATAATTTATCTTGATAATTTAACTTGACCTGCCTTGACACCGTGGCTGGTTCTTCTTGCTTGCTTGTTAAATCCACTTGTCCTGTCTTGCATCATGTCTAGGAGGGGACTCCTGAGTACCACGGTCAGGAGTACCTACTAAAATGGATTAAGGTTAATAACTAGAATAACTCAGTAGTTATGAAGAGATGACACAACTACAGACAATCCCGTTACCTGGGCGCTCTTGGGATCTGTAGCCTGCCGTCGAGTAGGGCACATTTCCAGCGCACCGTCGAGTGTTGCACCCTCTAAGTCACCTAAGGGTACATGTGTCTCCTGGACGATGTACCCACCTGAATTCAACCCTAATCTTTCGTCCTGGGTAACCTGGATGGTCTGCAGGGCTTGTGGCTGTGGAACAATCTCACTGCATCTTGTTAGTAAGTAGGCCTGTGATAACCCTAGTTAGTTAAAGTAGTAAGCTATAGTATCTGCTTGGCCATGATTGATTGAATGAGGTATAACCAGTCTAGCCATGTCTTGATCCAGTACAAGATTGCTCCCTGTCCTGATTTCTTACATTATTATCTTGCCGATAAATGGTGGGAAACCAAGTTCTGTTCAGATGAAGGGTTACAACCCCGGTCCTTGTTTGGTTTACGGGTTGTAACCTGGCTATCGGAATAGTTCCATGGTTATCTCATCGTATATCATCCTGACATATTTTCGTAATTTTAGTTTTAATATTAGATTTTCTGTGTTGATTGCTGGCTTTTGTTCTTATTTCGTGGCCCCCTTGTGGCACATTTCTCTTTCTGGGATTGACCCAGCTGGTTTTGTGTGGCCAGATTTTGGAGCAGCTCCCGAGGATCTACCAAGCTTCCAGCCCAATGGTGGCGACTAGAAGGAACCCGGGCTACGAGTGGGTTTTCTATTTTGTTTCGCTCACTCTATTATAAATTTATTCTTTTGAGGCGTTTAGCCAACGAACACCTGTTAGCTCGATGCACTTTTACTTACTGTCTGCTACGGGCTGTAAACATGATTAACAAATCCTAGGGTTGATCATGTATGACTTAACTCTTGCTAGTCCTCGTATTTTGTACGACTAGCTTCATGATCAGCTGATATGTAATATTTGGGACGCCTTTTATTGTATATTTGGTGGTCAAACATCTTGTAATTATATTACTTGCTTGAGATTGAGACAATAGGCTTGACCTTAAGAGACTGTTGGCTTGTAGTAAACCCTCATATCTAGACAGCCGTGACCGTATAGTTGAGATGTATCCTATTTCAATATACGTAGCTGGCTATGTCTGCCCCCGCTCTCCAGTATTCTGGTTCTGGGGCATGACACGGTTTAAGTGGTGGCCCATGCAGGTCTTGTCAATCAAGAAATGTGAGGGTTTACCGAATAGATATCTCAATCAGTATTCGCCCTTGATCTCCGCCCGTATTTTCAAATCCCTAAAATTCTTGCCCTGATTACATGCTTGTATCGTTGATCTGTCCTGGTCCTTCCTTATTGTTTTCCTGTGTCATCTTCCTCAGCGGTACTGTACCTGACCCTGCCGATCAGCGAGGTGGAGCACCTCCCGGGGACCAGCAGCAACCTGGAGATCAAGCCCAGCATTCCGAGGTAGCCTCCAGAGTGATACCTACTGGAGGAGAGTCACCAGTTCGGCCCGTCCAGCCTGCAGAGCCAGATGATGGTACCTTAGTAGGCCTCATCAGAACCTTAATAGCTTCCCAGGATCGTCGAAGCGACGCCCTGTACCAGACAGTTCAAGATGCTTTGACCCGAGGCGGACATCCAGGGAACCAGGCGGCTAACAGCTTCAAGCGATTGAACCCTCCTTTCTTCGACGGCACCGAGGATGCGATTGCCGCGGATGCATGGCTTCAGGATACCGATGTGATTCTGGAAGCCGCTAGGACACCCGAGAATGAGAAGGTGGCGGTGGTACGCCTGCAGTTGTTGGACTTGGCTCGCAGTTGGTGGGCAGCACAAGCCATGGGATTAGTGGCACCCATTGCTTGGGCGATGTTTAGGGAGAGATTCCAGACGAAGTACTTTGATGCTGTGGCTCGGTACGACCTGCAGACCAGATTTACCAATTTGAAGCAAGGAGGCAGAACAGTCGACAGTTATGCATCGGAGTTTTCTAGGCTCAGTAGGTTTACCCCCACCTTGGTGGCAACCGAGCTCGATAGAGCCCAGCGGTTCCAGCAGGGGCTGCATTTGGAGATCTTGTTAGCAGTGGAGCAGTTCGAGCACCAGACGTTCGATGCAGTCTTGAGAGCAGCTAGGAGGCATGAGTATACCTCCCAGAGGATCGTGGATAGGACCGGAAGTAGGAAGCGGTCCCATAGCCAGATGCACCAATCATCAGCTCCAGCCCCGACAGCTAGGGGATTGACTATTGGAACTCCGAGGAGGGCGGCCTCAGTAACGTCGGTTCAGTATTCGACCCCGACGAACCCGCAGCAGCAGAAACAGAAGCAGACTTTCGCGATGGGATGTTCTCATTGCGGGAAGCCAGGGCATGTGGTGGCAGACTGTCGCAGGGCGCAGGGATTATGCCTGGCTTGTGGAGCAGCAGATCATAGGATAGGGGCTTGCCCGAATAGGGGTGGTTCATCAGCATCCAACCCTTCTAGCTCTTCGGTAAGAGGACCGGCCCCAGCACCAGTTCAGCAGCAACAGTATCAGTCTTCGAGGCCCTTGCAGCCTCAGTCTCAGGCATTCCAGCAACAACACCCCCAGCAGTATGCACAAGCCCAAGCTCAGACCCAGAATAGGCAGAGAGGTTTCCAGCAGAAGGGACCCGCAGCAAGAGGTCAGGCCATGATGATGGCTATGGAAGAAGAAGTTGCACCAGGTGAGGTAGTGGCAGGTACTATTCTCGTCAACTCCTTTCCAGCTTCGGTATTGTTTGATTCTGGTGCATCGCATTCATTCATGTCTGCACGATTTGCGACACGGATAGGATTGGAGCCTGAGTCATTATCAGTGAGGCTCAATATACTTACTGGTAATGGCCTTGTGGGAGTAGATCGAGTGTTTTCCTCGTGTCGGATCATAGTTAGCGGTAGGGAGTTCCCCGCTAGATTCATAGAGTTTCCTATGGCAGACTATGATATAGTCCTAGGCATGGATTGGTTGAGAAAGCAGTATGCTAGGATAGACTGCCATATTGGCAGAGTTGTCTTTAGTATCCCCGACGAGCCAGAGTTTTCGTTTTCCAGAAGCGCAGTGGAGCCATCTTCCCCAGCATTGCGGATGGCAGTAGCAGCAGTGCAGTTACCCCGGATAGTTGAAGAGTTTCCAGATGTCTTTCCAGAGGAGCTTTCAGGGATGCCGCCAGAGCGGAAGATTAAGTTCACTATAGACTTGATTCTCGGGACGGCACCAGTGTCAGAGCGAGTCTACAGGATGGCGCCTTCAGAATTAGAAATTTTGTACAAGATGATTGAAGAATTGAGGACCAAGGGATTCATCCGTACAAGTGGATCGCCTTGGGGAGCCCCGATGCTTCTTATGAAAAAAAAAGGATGGTACGTCCAGGCTATGTGTTGATTATCGTACCTTGAATTCGGTGACAATCAAGAATAGATACCCTCTAGACTTCCGAGGATAGATGACTTGTTTGATCAGCTCGGAGGGGCTTCAGTGTTCTCGAAGATTGACTTGCGATCAGGATACCACCAGATCAGAGTCAGAGAGCAGGACATCCCGAAGACAGCATTCAGATCGAGGTATGGACATTGGGAGTTCCTTGTTATGCCCTTTGGAGCGACCAATACGCCGGTCGTATTCATGGACCTCATGAATCGCATTTTCATGCCTTACTTGGACCAATTTATGATCGTGTTCCTAGATGACATCCTGGTCTACAGTAAGAGTGAAGCAGAGCATGAGCAGCATCTCAGAATCGTCCTCCAGACGCTTAGGGAGCATCAATTGTACGCCAAGTTCAGTAAATATGAGTTCTGGCTCGATCGTATTTCGTACCTGGGTCACATCATTACCCGAGGAGGAGTGAAAGTGGATCCCCAGAAGATTGTGGCTATCGAGTCATGGCCGGTACCCAGCTCAGTGGCAGAGGTTCGCAGCTTCCTTGGGTTGGCCGGCTACTACCGGCGGTTCGTTTCAGATTTTGTAAGGATTTCAGCACCGATGACCCAGTTGACCCGCAAAGATGTGCCGTTTGTTTGGACAGCAGAGTGTCAGGAATCATTTGAGAAGTTGAAGCAAGGTTTGATAACGGCTCCCATTCTCACCCTTCTAGATGGGACCGGAGGATTCACAGTTTATTGTGACGCTTCAGGCAGAGGATTGGGGTGTGTCTTGATGCAGCATGGGAAGATAATATCTTATGCGTCACGTCAACTACGTGATCATGAGAATCATTACCCGACCCACGACTTGGAATTGGCGGCGGTAGTATTTGCTTTGAAGTTGTGGAGACACTACTTGTACGGAGATAGAGTGGAGATCTTTACTGATCATAAGAGCCTGAAGTATGTTTTCACCCAAAAGGACCTTAATATGCGGCAGAGAAGATGGCTCGAGCTATTGGTGGATTATGATATAAATTTGCAGTATCATCCCGGGAAGGCCAACGTTGTAGCAGATGCATTGAGCAGGAGAGCCGGAGTTTATTTCCTGACGGCGCAACCAGAATTATTGGCAGATCTTCAGAAGATAGGAATTAAAGTGGTTCTTCCAAACAGTATGGTATTGATGGCCAGTCTACAAGTTCAGTCCAGCATAGTTGAGAGGATCCGGATGGCGCAGTCAGCAGATTCCAAGATCCAGCGACTCAGAGCAGAGTGTGAAGCAGGATGAAGGCCAGAATTATGTATCCACGATGACGGTACACTTCGGCACGGCACTCGTCTTTGTGTACCTAGTAGAGATATCAGACAGGAAGTCATGGCAGAAGCCCATAGTTCTCAGTATTCTATTCATCCGGGTGGTACGAAGATGTACCGTGATATTCGTCAGCACTTCTGGTAGAATGGCATGAAGAGGGAGATAGCCCGGTTTGTCTCTCGGTGTTTGGTTTGCCAACAGGTTAAAGCTGAACATCAGAGGCCCGCTGGACTTCTTCAACCCTTACCGATCCTAGAATGGAAATGGGAGCATATAACCATGGATTTTGTGACCGGATTGCCCAGATCTCCGGCCGGCAGAGATGCTATTTGGGTAATTGTGGACAGGCTTACCAAGATGGCATACTTTCTTTCATTCAGAGTTGGACAGTCGACGGCGCAGCTAGCAGAGATGTACCTCAGGCAGATCGTCAGGCTTCACGGTGTGCCAGTCAGCATCACCTCAGACAGGTATTCAAGATTCACATCACACTTTTGGTGCAGCTTGCAGAAGAGTTTGTGGACTCGCCTTCAGTTCAGCTCAGCTTATCACCTGCAGACGGATGGACAATCAGAGTGCACAATCCAGACTCTTGAAGATATGTTGAGATCTTGCACCCTTGACTTCGGTGGTTCATGGGAGAATCATCTGCACCTGGTGGAATTCTCGTACAACAACAGTTATCAGGCCAGTATCCAGATGGCACCCTTCGAGGCTCTTTATGGCAGGAAGTGCAGATCCCCGCTAGCATGGGACGATGTCGGAGAGAGGCAGATGTTCAGACCCGAATTGATTTCCCAGACGGTTGAAGTGGTCAGGAAGGTCAGAGATCACCTCCGAGTTGCCCAGGACCGCCAGCGCCATTGGGCCAATGCTCATCGGCGTCCCTTAGAATTTGCTGTCGGCGACCATGTTTTCCTTAGGATCTCGCCTAACCGCGACGTCATTCGCTTTGGCGTACGGGGAAAGCTTAGTCCTAGGTATATAGGGCCGTTCGATATTCTAGAGCGAGTAGGAGATGTATCCTATCGTCTCGCTCTTCCGCCGTCGCTAAGTGAAATGCATGATGTATTCCATGTGTCCCAATTTCGACGGTATATTCCGGACCCGAGCCACATCCTAGACCATTCGAAATTGGTTGTTGGTACCAACCTTTCGTATGAGGAGAGGCCCGTGTCTATTTTGGACCGGAGGAAAAAGATACTCAAGAACAAGACTATTAAATTAGTCCGTGTTGCTTGGGGTCATCACTCTCTGGGTGAGTCAACGTAGGAGCGTGAGGACGACATCCGATCGCGATATCCCTACCTGTTTGACTCGTGAGGTATAATGTCTTTCTTATGCCTTACATTTTCCCTTCCTTGCTTGCATTGTATGATTGTATGATTGGACTGCTTAGTGTAGCTTGCCTGCGCTTAGTGTAGCTTGTCGTGGCAATCTCTAGCTCCTTGATTAAATTTCGAGGACGGAATTCTTTTAAGGTGGGTAGAGTTGTCACCCTCATTTCCCGTATTTCCTGTATTTTTCCGTATTTCGTATTTTACTCGTATCTGGATTTTTGGCATGTATTTTTATTATTTTCTCAGCCTGTGGAATTTCGGTATTTCTCGTATTTGGGTTTTGGCTTGGCTCGGTTTTATTGGGGTGGTTCGGTTTGGTTTATGTATTGGAGCACCTTAGCTTATGCTACCCCTCATCCCCACCGCAACTCCCCCTCTTTATATCCCCACCTACCATTCTCTCTCTTCATTACCACCACCATTAATTTCTTTCTTCTTCTTCTTCTTCTTCTTCTTCTTCTTCTTCTTCTTCTTCTTCTACACAACTCTCCCAACCCTAGGCAAGTGCATCTTGCCACCACATGAAAACCATATTTTCTTTGTCCATTTGCTAGACTAGGACATGGTGATCAACATTAGAATTTAGGTTTTTGTGATTTGGAGCCTCCATTGTTGTAGATCTAGGTTATATCTATTTTCGGATTTTGCATGGTTTGAGCTACTTAAGTTAGATTTTATGGGTTTTTGATGTTTCCATGTGGAAGAGCATTCAATTCCACCCTGGTTAGAACTTTAGAAATCTGGATTTGGAGTTCGGATAGCCAAGTTATGAGGTTTTAAAGTTTTGGAGCCATTGGAGCTTCTTCTCAGCCATGGAGAAGAAGACCCAGACCCTGCGTGCGTGTTTTTACGCGTACGCAGCTCTCTGCTTGCGTGCTTTTGCACGTACGCAGCTTCCTGTAGCGTGCGTGACTTTTCACGCAGCTGCTTCCTTGAGCGTGCGTGACTTTTCATGCAGCTGCTCCCTGTAGCGTGCGTGACTTTCACGTATGCTGCTTCCCTTGAGCGTGCGTGACTTTTCATGCAGCTGCTCCCTGTAGCGTACGTGACTTTCACGTGTGCTGCTTCCCTTGAGCGTGCGTGACTTTCACGCAGCTGTTCTCTTGAGCGTGCGTGACTTTCACGCAGCTGCTCCCTGTAGCGTGCGTGACTTTCACCTACGCTGCTCTCTCAGCGTGCGTGACTTTTTCGTACGCTGCTCCCCTGACCCCTTGCTTAACCCACAGGCTCTTGGAGTTTGGTCTTATTTCTTTAAGCTTGGCTTTTCTATAGTCCTATATATTAATATTTTATTAGATATTTTATGCCCATTTTATATCCTTACGCCTTTTGTCATGAACTTGATTTTACTTAATATGTTTGGAATGGCTATTGTACATGGCATGATATGACAAGGAACCAGCATAACACGACAGTGACCCGTGGTGGTGCACTCCTGACATGACCAACCTGACATGATAGTGGCCCGTCGTGGCGCACTCCTGACAAGTACCCTGACATGATTTATCTTGATAATTTAACTTGACCTGCCTTGACACCGTGGCTGGTTCTTCTTGCTTGCTTGTTAAATCCACTTGTCCTATCTTGCATCATGTCTAGGAGGGGACTCCTGAGTACCACGTTCAGGAGTACCTACTAAAATGGATTAAGGTTAATAACTAGAATAACTCAGTAGTCATGAAGAGATGACACAGCTACAGGCAATCCCGTTACCTGGGCGCTCTTGGGATCTGTAGCCTGCCGTCGAGTAGGGCACATTTCCAGTGCACCGTCGAGTGTTGCACCCTCTAAGTCACCTAAGGGTACATGTGTCTCCTGGACGATGTACCCACCTGAATTCAACCCTAATCTTTCGTCCTGGGTAGCCTGGATGGTCTGCAGGGCTTGTGGCTGTGGAACAATCTCACTACATCTTGTTAGTAAGTAGGCCTGTGATAACCCTAGTTATTTAAAGTAGTAAGCCGTAGTATCTGCTTGGCCGTGATTGATTGAATGAGGTATAACCAGTCTAGCCATGTCTTGATCCAGTACAAGATTGCTCCCTGTCCTGATTTCTTACATTATTATCTTGCCGATAAATGATGGGAAACCAAGTTCTGTTCAGATGAAGGGTTACAACCCCGGTCCTTGTTTGGTTTACGGGTTGTAACCTAGCTATCGGAATAGTTCCATGGTTATCTCGTCGTATATCATCCTGACATGTTTTCGTAATTTTAGTTTTAATATTAGATTTTCTGTGCTGATTGCTGGCTTTTGTTCTTATTTCGTGGCCCCCTTGTAGCATATTGCTCTTTCTGGGGTTGACCCAGCTGGTTTTGTGTGGCCAGATTTCGGAGCAGCTCCCGAGGATCTACCAAGCTTCCAGCCCAATGGTGGCGACTAGAAGGAACCCGGGCTACGAGTGGGTTTTCTATTTTGTTTCGCCCACTCTATTGTAAATTTATTCTTTTGAGGCGTTTAGCCGACGAGCACCTGTTAGCTCGATGCACTTTTACTTACTGTCTGCCTACGGGCTGTAAACATGATTAACAAATCCTAGGGTTGATCATGTATGACTTAACTCTTGCTAGTCCTCGCATTTTGTACGACTAGCTTCATGATCAGCTGATATGTAATATTTGGGACGCCTTTTTATCGTATATTTGGTGGTCAAACATCTTGTAATTATATTACTTGATTGAGATTGAGATAATAGGCTTGACCTTAAGAGACTGTTGGCTTGTAGTAAACCCTCATATCTAGACAGCCGTGACCGTATAGTTGAGATGTATCCTATTTCAATATACGTAGCTGGCTATGTCTGTCCCCACTCTCCAGTATTCTGGTTCTGGGGCGTGACAGAAAGAGTGCATTGCTGGCATTATCATGTCTAGAGTAAGATCAGGATGGATCTACATAACTTTGCCTCGCGGTGTTGAAAATGGGATGAGCCTCTGAGCATTGTCACGAGCTGGTGGAAGATTGACTACTTCCATTGTCGTCCTTGGGATGGGGACGGTGCCGTCTTGTACCTTCGTGGTTGGAAAACTTTCGAATTGGAGAGTAACCATGTTGGCAGTAACAGTCTTCTCCTCATAGTCAAGTGAGATGACTTTGGCGTCGATGAGACATTGGATCTGTCTTTTCAACACGTAGAAATCACGTGTCGAATGGTGGACACACTGACGATAGTGGCAGTACTTTGGGTTGTCTACTTTTCCTACTTCATCGGGGCGCTTTGGCGGTGGGAGTGAAAGCTTGCCCCTCTTCGTTAACATATCGAAGAGTTCTAGCGTATCTTTATCGTTGAAGGAGTAGGTCTCCTTCGGCCTCTGCACTTCCGTTGGCTTCAGGTTCATTGTTACTGAACCTTTGGAGATGTTGACGATCATGGCTTGCTTACCTTTACCATCTTTGGGGTTGCTGCTGGACGAGCGCCTCCTCTTGTCTTCGAGAGAAAGAAAGTTTAGTCCCGAGAGCTGCACGTCCTGGGCCTTTTTTTGTGCCACATCCGCCTCTGTAATAAAAGGTGTCCATTCTGTGCAAGGAGCACTATGCTACAACTTGATTGCAGAAAGCATGTTCTTACGGCATGAGTCCATAAGCATGGGCTCGGGTATACCAGGGGGTAACCTTAGGGCTTCCTGGCGGAAGCGCTCAATGTATGCGTATACAGGCTCTTTCTCCTTCTGGACGATGTCCATGAGAGTTGACATCATCATGTCCATTCCTCCATCATAGAATCGATTGAGGAATAGAGTCTTCAAGTCTTCGAACGATGTAATACAATTGTCCGGAAGACTGCAGAACCATTCGTAGGCCATTCCCTGCAGGGCTCCTATGAATAGGTTGGTGAGGAGAGCGTCGTCCTTCGGCAGATGCTCTATTACTTAGGCGAAGTACCTTAAGTATCATCGGGGAGACTCCTTTCCATAATCAGGGAGACTTCTTTCCATCGAAGGATGTGAGCGTCTACAGATTGTATTTGGGAGGATAGATCACATTATCCCATTCGGCAGGATATGGTTGCTGAATCTCTATCTTTTGGCGTGCTGCTTGCTTTTCTTTAGCATTATAGCGAGTATATAAATCTTGGAGGGCCTGCTGCATCTCAGTTGACATTGTAGGTCATGTTGTCGACGGAGTAGACGACGACGGTGCTGCTTGGTTCACGCGGGAAAGTACATTAGATCTACCGTTAGCTGCTGGGTCAGGAGCAGGAGTGGAGGCAGCGGGAGTCAACCTCTCCTTGATCTCCAGGACGACAGAATCTAAAGACTATATAGTAGTATTCAACATATTTAGGCTCATCTCGAGAGCTTCTTCACATTTCAACTGACTAGAGCCTACGCTGCTTTCTGCATTGTCGTCGTCGGCCATGAACACGGACATCATGTGTGGATGGGTTGAATGGACAACGGCTTTCTTGCTCTCCTGCTCGAACGCCTGAGTCCTATCGTCTTTAGGGTAGACTGGAAGGTTACAATCATCCTCAGACACATTGTAGTTGCTACTCCAAGTTTGTTGGCTAGCTGCGCATGTGGAGACATCTGTGACATACATTCCTTCGTTGGATTGGAATGTGGGATTGTCATGAATGGTGGAGGACTGGCCACCCCCAGCATCTGACGTAGCATCTTCTTGCGACAAGGAGCTAGACTTGGCGTGCGTGTGTTGGAACACACCTGTTTTGGGCACTTTCGTCTTGCTACTCCCAGGTCGCTTCTTGGGCTTGTTGGCCGAGGTGAAAGGATTTTTGGCCATCTATTTGAGAAATATGGAACCCCGTACCGCGTTGCATAGAGAAACATGGAGTTCCTCTTCTTCGACCCCCTGTCGGGTCTCTGATATATGGTCGCCATTGGTCGCAGTCTTTGAAAGACGAACTATCTCCTCGGCGGCGATGTGGCTGCCGGGTGACAGGAACAGCTGATGATGATTTATGGCAAGTATGCCTTGGTTTAGGCATTCCTTGCGTCGCAAACTCCTTTTCTACTTTATGCTTGTGGGAAAGCGTTAGGGTCTTCATTCCTATACTTCGATTGCACGCACAGGGAAGCTGCATGCAGGAGTGAGGATATAGAGGTAGCTTCTCTCTTCTTAGTTCCTGTGCGTGGGGCACGCTTAGGTCCTGAACAGAAAGTTGCTGATGAGGTAGACTCCTTCCATGCTTACAGGAACACTGTTCGTATGAGTCTTTCTTAGTAGAGTATACCCCCTGGCTCGAGTTGTACACATGAGTGCTCGAGTGACAGCGGGGTTCTACCGGTCGAGACGTCGAGGCACTCGGACCGGTTTTGTATAGCTTTCCATTGGCTACACACGTAACTGTCAACGCGGGCCTTTGGTCGACTATTGTCATAGCACGTTGGTTGTACAAGGCGCATGCTGCCTTGGATTTCTTCCTACTACCCCCAGAGGGTGCTTAGTATTCAGAATCCAATGTAGTGGTTGGCATAGCACTTTGGCCGCGTAAGGCACGTGCTATCTTGGATCTCTTTAAATTACCTCCAGGAGGTGCGTAACGTTCAGAGTCCAATGTGGCCTTACCCGATGGGTAGGTAATTCTGTCAAAGACAGATCTTCTCGTAAGCACCGCTCCCTCCGTAAGCAGTTGAGCTACTGCTCTTTTCCTTCGACATTGTGCCTTTATTAGGCCCGCCATAGGAGAACCGCACTCTTCGCAGCATTTTTTTGTTGTGGGAATCGAGCGAGGCGGCATGGCAGCCATAGCCTAAGTCTTCTTCTGGGCTTCGTCAGTCAGGGGGTTCTGGAGCGCAGTCCCCTCTGTGGTGCTGCTCGTCCCAACCGCCTTCAGCACCCAGGTGCGTCGAGTCTTCTTTGGTTTTCGAATCGCTTTGAAGGACTCGACTTCTCCTCAGAAAGGAGATCTTCAAATTCTTGTTGGTCAAAATATACGACCAACATCTTCTGGGAAGATCCCAGCAAGTTGTTTTCAGATTGCGCCACTACCTTCTCATTGGAGGAGGAAGAAGTCCCCAGCAGAGTCGCCATCTTGTTTGCCATGACAAAAGGTTATATGAACTTTTTGTATTTTAAACGTAAAAAGACTACAATTGATTCATAAACAGGAGATATAAATAAAATTTATAGAAAAGTGTGGCGGTGGAGATCGAGCACTATAGCGGCTCCTTTACTCCGTTGACGATCTGACGACGAGTTGAACTTGCTTTGGCTTTCTAGTGCTGGTGATTGAAACTCTAGGGTTACCAATCAAGAGGATACCGAAGTTGAAGATTTTGAAGCCTCTTTATCGAAGGAAAACTCCTTCTATTTATAGGGGAGCACATATGCGATATGCATAAGGATTATGTAGATACGCTGCACATGTAGATATCGGAGAATCTTTGAGGTGACATGGTGAGAGCTACTGCTGAGCTGAGACGTGGCAGGCACTGGGATTCTCTTCTATCGAGATCTTGGAGGGAGTTATCAACATAACTGAATAAACGACACCTGTCGTATGCTTATTTGATTATCAGATAAACCTGAGCAGATTCTGTTCCTATCCTCGAAGTTGGATTTTGTCTTATCTTAGAGGACATTGGTTTAAACAAACCAGTTGGATATGGCTCTCGTCCATAAGAACAAACTCCGTCCTTATCTGTGGTTTAAACAAACCGATAAGATATTGCTCTTATCAACAAAATCAAACTCTGTCTTATCTTAAGAGCAAAGGTTTAAACAAACCGATAGGGTGGTATCCTAAAAGATATAAGCACCCATTTGGCCATGTGGATCCATGTCACTTCGTAAGGCTGCGCTGCTATGCGAGCTGTTGATGGAACTTTTGATGCCACTACACTTCTGGGTAACGATCGGTCTTGTGCTTCAAACGATGGAGTCACTGTGCTTTAGGACAACGAGTGGACTTATGTTTCAAACAACAGAGTCACTGTGCTTTAGGACGACAAGTGGACTTGTGTTTCAAACAACGGAGTCATTGTGCTTTAGGGCGACGAGTAGACTTGTGCTTTAAGCAAAGGAGTCAATGTGCTTTAGGGTGACGGTGTGACCAAAGTATCAGGTGATGGGGGCCGTTGAATGGGCTGAGCTTTTGGTTACAGCGAGGGCTCTGTGCTTCTGAGTTGAAGCAAGGGCGCAGAGCTTCTGGGTTTAAAGGTTCTACACTTTTTAGACTAAAGTGAGGGCTCTATGTGAAGTAATGAGGTATCTGCGCTTCTGGGTCGAAGAGGGGGCACAGGTACCTGGCTGCGCTTCCGAGTTGAAGGAGCTAGTTCATGTTGAAGTCTTTTAAGAGCATTTAATGACTGCTCTTCTTGATGGCCGAGTCGGTTGTCCTCATCTTTAATTGTCGTCATTATTTGGGAAAATTCGAGAAGTTAGTGGCCTAGAACTCAGTGGAATGAACCTATTAAACGAGGTTCGTTGTGCTGAATTCTGGGTCCATTCCATTAATTTGGGCGTCTTTGACCGATGGCCACGTGGAATGTTTGTTGGACCACACTTACCCTATATAAAGGGGAGTTTTTCTGAAGAGTCGTCTTCCTCTCTTAGCAATCCAAACGTTGTGCTCGATCCTGACTTAGTTTCAAACGGCCATTGGCCTTGCACAAGTCGGCCGATGGTTGTGGATCCCTTCATTCAAAGAAGCTGTACCTTTATAGAAGAACTGCTGTTATGTTTCGAGATGCACTTGAGCATTTGGCATAAGGAGTTCAAACCTGAATAATATCTTAGAGGTCTTCGAGATCCAAGATTTCAGATTTGGATTGGTTGCCAATCCAAAGAGCCACAGGTTGTGCTCTGCCCTATTCAATGGCGGTGGCACGGCCTGTGCTGTGGACTAAGTTCATGCTCGGGCCAATAGCTGCTTCAAGAAGTGGCTCATTCTGACAGCGCTGTGCATCTGGAGGGCTGCACGTCTGTGACGATTAACCCCCTTGTATGGCGTTTGTGAAGATTAATCCTCTTATATATCTTTAAATGCCTTAGTTCTTTTCTTGATGAATTTGTAATAGATCCTTGTAGGCAAAGCTCTTTTCTTGTAATCATGATGAATCTGTAATAGATCTTTGTAGGCATGATTTAATAAAGATATTTTTATGAACTGTGGTTTCTGATCTTCCGTCTGCGCTTTTCGGGTATCTGCGCTTTTATGAAGCTTTGTGTAGCGAGAATACTACCTGCGCTTTTGATATGTCTGTGCATTTTCATGCTTCTACATGTTTGTGTTTGGGTTTTGAGTAGAGACTTGTGTTCACTGTCCTGGGTCTGCCATTGTAATGTATCAGTGAGCAGTAGGCTCTATTGCCATAGGCAGATGTTGAGTTCTTGTTTAGGTTCAGTTAGGACTTCCCATAGGAGTGTCCTAGCAATCCATGTTGTTAGGGTCAGCCAAGAGTAGGTTATCAGTGAGGTCTTGGCCAATTCCTGTGTGTTCGAGTGAGGGGAGGCCACCCTCTGGTCAGTGAGTCCATGTATCAGTCAGTCAATTAGGATATCCTAATAGTGTATCCTAGTATATTAGTGTATTAGTGTTAGTATTCAGTGAGTGTCTATTATGTTATGGTCGAGTGTCCCATGTGGATGTGGAGTGTGTGTGTGTAGGTGTTAGCCTATGTGCCAGTGAGTTGTGCCATGACCATAGGTTATAAATGGCCAAGAGGGCACTTGGCCATGATTTCACATGTAGCAAGGGCCTGCATGCTTTTTGGTTTGACTATTAGTCAGATGCTCACTGTAGTAGTGAGTATCTTGACCTGACACTTGGCCATCTAGATTTGGGGAGTATTCTATTTTAGTGTGGTATCAGTCCTAGTATTAATTAGGGATGTTTTGGTTAGGACATTAGGTTAATATCAGTCAGTAATGGAGAGAGTTAGTATCAGTTAGTGCCAGTGTATCAGAGGTCAGCTATCAGTGTCTTAGTGTCTTGAGTTAGTGAGTGGTTGTGTGTTAGATAATTAGTATCCCTACTGTCAGTTAGTTCAGCAAAGATTAGGGGTGTAGCAGCATGCCTTTGCTTGCATTGTGCCAGTGTATCAGAGGTCAGTTATCAGTGTCTTAGTGTCTTGAGTTAATGAGTGGTTGTGTGTCTGTTAGATAATTAGTGTCCCTATTGTCAGTTTGTTCAGTGAAGATTAGGGTTGTAGCAGCATGCCTTTGCTTGCATTGCCTGCAATGTATCATGCAGCAGCATATGGCATATGTAGTGGCATTAGCAGCAGCAGCATATGACATATGCAGTGGCATTAGCAGCAGTAGCATATGTCATATGCAGGGTACTAAGCAACAAGGGATCCTCATGTAGGCTTGCCTTGTTTTGCAATGGCAGCAGCATGCCTTGCATTTGCTTGGCATTTTCAACAGCAGCAGCAGCTACATCTGTAGCAACTGCAATTGCAGCAACAGTGAGTTGCACTTGGCAGTAGGGGATATACCCTTTTGGGCAGTTGGTTAGGCCACATGGCCACTTGGGTAAGTAGGTAATGGCATTACCTATCTAGTAGGTAATGGTTTATCTAATCTAAGTATATATATTACCAAATCTAACTAGGATAATGTATTACCTATATGTAGATAATAGAGAATTACCTACTCTAGGAAATTAGAAATCCTAATTTAGGGAAGAGTATGGTTTACCAATCAAATCCAAGGTAATAGGTATTACCTACCATAATATCTCGGTAATAGTTTACCTATTAGTCTAAGGTAATGTTATACCTATGTAGGGTAATGTGAATATCTAAGTTAGGGTGTTTAGGTAGGTATTGATTTGAAATAGGTTAACTTGACCTAGATTTGAGTAGGGTTTGACCAGGGTTGACCAGTTGACCAAAAGTCAACTGCAAGTCAAACTTAACCTCGTTTTGACCTAGATTGCATATTATGCACTAGAAAACCATGTCTAACACTGTTAAACCACACTTTGAGCCTCGATTCATATTGACTGCTCAGGACCGCAGGCGAGTACATTCTCTCATAGTTTTTATTGCTTTGATATTTTCTATATCTATTCGTTGTAGTGTTTTACTTGATTCTCGACACGAGGATACACAAACTAGTATACGTTGGATTCCGTCATGAGATATTATTCCCGGTTAACCTGGTACATTGATACTTGTTTGCTATTGTTTCTTGTACTAGTATAGATACCGATTTGGGAGTGGGCTGGCCCTCTGCTCTCTAAATCCTGTGCCATGACGTGTCATGGTTGGATCCATTATACTATTCGGAGGATTGGGGAGTTATTAGAGATTATGTGTTCAATACCCCACTTGTTTACTACTTGTGCATAGCACACCCTCGCCACACGTAGGGTGTAGCCTGACCTGATACTACTTATGCATAGCTTTCCATTGTGGCCAGCCTGATCCTCTATACTCGTATTTATGCATAGTCGGTCAAATGGAACAGCCTGATCTGGACCCAAGCCGATCACAGAACACTCTAATATCTCAAGGCACCGTTTATACTTATATTGTACTCAGATTTGACTGTATCACTTTACATTCCAATTTACTATATATTCTCATACCATGATATGATATTCAGTTTATCTGGCACTTCTTATGTCTAGTCTTGTTATTCTATCATGTATTCCATTATAACTGTTTTTTATAGTATTTGTTAATTTAATGGAACTGCTGTTGGCATTTGTACTTCTCTCTAATCCTAACTGGATAACTATTTTTTAGAGGACTTAGAGGCTGACTGCATAACCTTCTATGATTTTGGGATAGATGGTGACTTTGATCAGGACTTGCCTGTGGAGCCGGTGCTCGTAGAGGACGCACCACCAGTAGTGACTTAGTTTAGCTAGGTTTTGGCTGGATTTGTATCTAGATCGATACATTTGGTCTGTAGTATTATTTTGGGATTGTACTATGTCTTAAATTCTAAACTTGTGTGTTTGTGACTCTGCTACTATTTTAGACTCTATCTATTTCATCTTTATATTCTATCATATTCGTGCTTATCTTCCTTTAAATTCATGTGATTAAGTTATGTTCATATGTCATATATATTCCTCCGTGTAGAGATGACAGGTTTATATTATGGATGTTAGATGTTATAGTTGACCTATACAGTGTTCTACCACCGATACTGCGGCGTAGGCTGGACGTACCCATATAATAGCGTGCGCTGAACGCTGTAGAATGTATATTATAGCATATTCTGTCCGCTATATATGCCCCCGCTATAATAACCCCATGTACAAGAACGCTATAAAGTTATAGCGTTCACGAACGCTATTCATGGATTATAGCGTTCATTGACGCTATAGAAAATATATAGCGTTTTGAAACGCTATATGATAGTTATAGCAATTAGGAACGCTATAGAACTTTAATAGCATTTATGAACGCTATTTATATATTGTAGCGTTCATGAACGCTATAAACATGTTATAGCACTTACAAACGCTATATAGTTTACATAGCCTTTACGAACGCTATAGTTCATTAATAACATTTATTAACGCTATAAATGTGTTATTGCGTTCCTGAACGCTGTTTATTTTTAATTGCGTTCCTGTATGTTATTGTTTGTTAATAGCGTTCCGATATATATCTGCTTTTATATCATTTCTTTCCTGCTATTATATGTGCAACAATAGCATGTCAGAATGCTATTACAAAGTCAAAATTCTGTATTAAAAAATTTACAGATTGCAGCACATCAGAATACTATTGCAGACCACAGTTACACAAAATGCAGGTATTCAAAAATTTAAATGCGAATCAATCACAGAATGAATTTCGAACACAAGTAAATTCATTAATTTCACTGTCTAATATATGTAGAACAACGAAGTAGTACCAAACATTCAAAATCCTTAATTTCTCCATGTAGAACAATAAAGTAGTACCAAACATGTCCAAAAATTAAACATTAACAGTGTAGTTAGCTACATATATCCCAAAATGTTGACTATCTAACATTTAGCTCCCTTCGAGCCTATCCACAACCAAAATTCCTCAGAAAGCATCATCTTCCTTCATCCAACCTACACAAAAATA
Organism: Iris pallida; assembly: GCA_029216955.1. Lineage (NCBI taxonomy): Eukaryota > Viridiplantae > Streptophyta > Magnoliopsida > Asparagales > Iridaceae > Iris > Iris pallida. The sequence goes on from JANAVB010006390.1 coordinate 3,950,169, forward strand.
GGAGGTAAATCATTAGTGTAAAGAAAAAATACTAAAGACTTATCAGTACAGACCAAAGCTTTCAGTTTCCCATATCTGTTGTGTAGTGGAAGTTGTAGTGAAAGAGTATGGAAATTTTTTACCCTTTACCATTTAAAGTGTGCAAGACTCAGTAGAAAAAAGACAAAAGTCAAGTAATAATAAAGTGGGTTACCTTTCCATGAGATCCATTTGCTCTTTGAGCATGGAGAAGGTCCATAAGGTGGCTTCTTTTATCTGACTCAAGCATAAATTCAACTCGCTGAACAATCAAATCAGTACTGGAACCAACCCTTCCAACAGCAAAAAATATGTACCCGAAAAGGAAATCAAAAGCAAGCCTCTGTCACATACATGTACAAGATATATCAGACAACTAGTTCCACTATGTATTTAAACCAAAAAAAAATACAAAGGAAGAACCGCCTCTTGCTAGATGCACAAGAACCAATTTTCATGTCTTCAACCTTCACAAACTAACAATAGAATGTTGTGCAACCAGTTGCCTGACTGCTTAGGCTATCATATGATTCACACCTATCTGCCTACCTTAGTAAAAAATTAAGCTATAGTTGGCCAACTGAGTTCTTTGTTAACCGTCTAATCCCCTCGATGAACAGTGGATGCCTTATGTAACATGAAATATACACCACCAAAGTTGTAATGGGTTCCAAGTTCCAATTTCAGCACTTGTGTGTGTGTGCGAATTCAACTTAGTTCAAAATGACTTCTACTACAGTGTTAACATTGTACATTAAATTTATATGCATCACATATTTTAGTTTTTTTATGTTTATAAAGATTTGTGATAGTTCAAGATCATGTTATTTCATGTTGAATTTGTAAAGTTAATACACCAAAGAACTTCACAACAGATTAGTCATGGATGTGTATGCAGTATGTTTCTTACCTGCTAAAACTTTACTATGGTCATATTTCAATTCCTATAGATGTCAACGTAGAAAATTCTTGTCCCGCTGCACATTCCAAACTATCAAAACTTTCTAGTAGATCAAGACCAGACTAGAAACACATTAAGCAATTTATATGGTAAACTTACAAAAAGACATCTTGATTAAAGTCAGTACGAATCATATAATATATGGCACAATAAGTATTAAGATAAAAGAAATTTGCAACCGAGATATAAGCCTATGCATCCACTGAGATTGTAATATATGGCACAATAAGTAACCAACAAGGGATCACATTTAGCTAAAGGTTAGACAATTGTAGCTCAAAACATATGACAATGCACAGTACTATATACACTGTTCTAGGACATTACAACTACGCACACTGAGAATTTTACAACACAAAATACAAGAATATGATCCAAGTGAGAACTTAAAACTCTTCCAAATTAAGACTAATAACTTGAGTTTGAAGTGACTTACAACTGTACTTAGATAGGCTCCATAATCAAGTATGTGTCCTGTATTGACATTTGTTCCTGACTTGTACAACTAAGCTTCTTAAACTAATTCCTGAAGATACTAAGTAAGATGTTAAATACAACAAAAATTAAAAATCTTAAAGTGATACAACAAACAAGGAGAATCTAAGCCTGAAGAACATGCAGACAAATTAATAACTAGAACGAAAAGAAATATATAGAAAAAGCTTTTGACATAAAGGTTATGTATCTGAAACTAAAAAAGAAAAGTCTATCAATGGAACCCGCTTTCTGAGTCTTGGCATAGGAACCTGAAATCAAATATAGTTAAAAAATAGTTTCCATGGAACACCCTCCAAGGTGTGCTAGTCAAGAAAACTGTGCAGGTGAAGAGGTAAAATCACAACCCTGTGAAACATTAAACCGAAGATCAAAGAAAAGACATTATCAAACACAAAATGACTCTTCGAGCAAAAACAATTAACTAGATGTAGTGAAGAATATTATAAGACTTACTCGTCTTCCCCTCTCCCTGGAGGAAGCTGAGGTTCAGAAGCAGAAATCTTAGAAGGGACAGGATAAAATGCGTTAGGCATCTCCTTGATATCCACTTCTACCTTAGCCTTTGGTTTATCCTCTTCCTTTTTAACAGATGGAGTTGGCTGAGGAGCATCTTTACCCGACTTCTCCTCTGATGTAGCAACACGAGTATCGGTAGAAGCAGACTTCAATATTATAGCAACCTTACTTCCTGGCATTACAATATCACCTTCCTTGGCTACAAACTGCAAATAATATTTAGTCCGTGTTAAAGAAAAACATGAGAAAGGATTACTACACTAGCCAGAAACATTCAAAAGTCGCAACTTTATTTGAAGCCTTCACCATAAATTAAAACTATTTTTATGTAACGTTACTTTTATTTCTGCTTAGTATCTGTAGGTTCATTTGTAGGTTCATTTGTGCCACCCTCTATTTTTTAGCAACCTTACTTTTATTTCTGCTTAGTATCTGTAGGTTCATTTGAAGCCTTCTCCATAAATTTGTCTTGGCCATCTTCTTGACCTTCTGTATTCATATTGCCACCCTCTGAATTAGTACTTCCACCTTCCTTAGCCATCTCTCCACCTCCAGTATCCCCATTTGCATCACTATAACTCCCAGTTTTTGAGGTATCAACTGAATCATCCTTCCCACCTTCATTTTCTTTTGTGGAACTCTCTTTCTGGGTTGTCTCTGCATAACCGTACTTCCCACCTTCATTTTCTTTTGTGGGATTCTCTCTTTGGGTCGTCTCCACTGAACTCTTGTCTGTTGTTTCTGATGTGCTCTTGTCCTGAGAAGCTTCAGAACTGGAGTCACCGGTCCCAGTGTCTAAGTTGGTGCTAACATCCTCCCCCATTGCATCTTCAGTAACATCATTGTTACTATCTGCAAATGTCTTACCATTAGCGTCAAGCAATTGCTGTTTCTCTGATGGGGACATGTCCTCGGTCGGTGAAGTCATCACCCATATGCCTACCAGGCAAAGAGCAACAAACACGACGATGGTTGGTGTAGAGCAATATGATGAGGACCTCCTAGGGTCTAATCTTGAGTTTCTACTGAATGGCATCTTGTTACATGTATCAACTCTCAAGCAGACTACTTATCTGAAACAAAAGAAAAACGAAGTAAAACATTACTCAGATATATTATGTACTTACAGCAGTTAGCTAAACCACCTAGATCAAAAAGCTTAGGCTATAGAATCGAATGCCAACAATGAGCCAACTCTGTTAATCATGCAAGTTTTGGAAATATTCAATTTAGAATTAACTGACAACTCATCTAGCATTTTCTAGTATAGGCTATGGTTTGCAGTATCGACCAATAACGATACACATTGTCCGACACCGATACACGCGTAGCCCGATATATATTAATTTTGTCATTTGCCAATCCAATACTGACCCTCATCAATACTGGCCAATACGGACATCCAGGCTCTCTTTCTGGTCAATTCAACAAAGATTTTTTTTAAGAATAATGAGTACTGTAGTATGGAAAAAGAACACTTTCGGCTCAAAGATCCAATTATGCCGAAGATCGACATGTTAAAGTGTGTAAAAAGGATTCCTTATCAACAACGATAACCACTTATTATTTGTCGACGTTTCATATCCACAAATTCACAACATTCATCTGTCTTAGTATCTTTTCATCCAAAACTATTCATTGTGAGTGTACTTTGACCAGAAGTGTGCAAGTAAATAAACATTAGTATCTATTATGGGTGAACGATTCATGAATATTGAATATTACTTCATTCAAAGCTAACGAGAAATAAAATATAAAATTAAAAATCATGCCTAAATATATCAAATATTTTTGTACTTCTTTTTAATAATTTATTCTCTTTTGTTTTTCTGTAAAAAAAAGCCCTCTAAAGTCTAAACCTTTTGATCTAAAACTGCCAAAACCAACCATATCTATACTGATAAAAGGATCCAAATATCTATAATTCAAGCCTTGATCAAGGTGGATAGTAGGGAGTTCCTTGGTTGCAGAACATCGAACTCCAAGATCAAATAGTAGGTCTATCTACCAACAACCAGCCTTGAAGTTCTAATGACAATGCCTCATCCAACTCGTAATAGTTGTTAACTAGCCAATGGTATCAACTTTGTCAATTATTTGTGGAGCTGCTCTGTAGTCAACCTCATTATGCTAGGACAAGCCTTATCATCTCAATATTTATCGGGCTAATTTTCACTTCAATACCTTGAACTTGCTTTGAGTTCACTTCAATACCTTACAAGATCCAAATACCTTATCAGTTTCAACCTGAGCAATTGGTTCATCAACTTCAACCCTGTCATCAGGTTCTGCTTCCCAACGGAGCATGACAATCATAACAAACAATCCAGCTCTGGTATAACAAATTTGTGGTGGTGTTGGTGCAGACACACAAACACACACATAGAGAAAATTTACATACTCTTTAATAAGGTTGCTAAAGTTCCATCAGTCACAATTAGTATTAGACAACCCACCTAAAGTACATCATTTGAAAAAAAACAAAGATTGTCTCCCAAGTCGATGTATTGTCAATTGTCTTTTCAATTATAGGGAATAGCATACTCTACCCCGTCCTCTTCAATTCTGAGAAAAATAAAGGCACAATATACTACCACCACTTAAAAGCAAAAACACAGTCAAAAGTGCATCAATTTCAGTTTAAAGGGGTATTAGTTTCAGGAATTGTCTTCATCACTCTCTGAACAAAGAAAATAGTTACCAGATTCCTACAAATACAAGATCAAGAAATGTAGAAAATACCATATGAATCTGCAATATACGAAATTAGGATGAAAGACATAAGACCCAAAATTGAATGATTGAATCTATATATCATATGACATCAAGAACAGTGCCTAACTAGAGTCATCACGTAGCTGAAAAACTAGATTCTAGAGTACCCATTAGAATCAATTGGAAACAGAAAAATCAAATTTTCTTTGAAGAAGAATTGCTCTAAATATGAGGAAATTCGAGATATAGACAATTGCCTTGGACTTGTAGTAGTGAAAACAATGGACTGTATATAAGTTAATGGAACGCAAAGGAAATTTATGTCCACAGTTTAGATAGAAACTATATTTTGATCGTTGAATTGATTCAACAGAATTTTCTTGGGGGTGAAGGTGGAGGATGGTGAAACTGTAGATGGAGGTGGGAGGGAAGAAGAGGTGGGATGGAGGTGGCAGAGTCGGAGAGGAGATTCTGGACAAGAAGGAAAAGGCACAGCAATATAAAATTTGGTTTGCATATTCCAGTAATGTAGTTGTGGCAGTAAAGTGAAGTAACAAAATGTTTATTGTAGTGAAGTTAACAAAAAATAGTACCAGGTAATAAGTAAAGCTTGGAAATTTGTGACGTTTAAATGACATTAGCCTAATTTCTTACTGTGACAATACTATACATTCCTCCACAAACTCAAAAAAGTGCATAATATAGAGCGCAGAACTAACCCGTAATAACCATAAAGGAAGAGAATCCCTTGGCTGATCAACCTCAAATATATCTTCATCCAAAATGCTTTGGGCTGATTTATAGCACTTAAAGAGAATACAAAGAAGAAGGAAGTCCGAATGTAGACTTTTCAAATGCTCAGCGGAAGACTGAATTTTGCAGATAGCTGCCCTCAAGGGAGCTACTCCCTGCATTGGTACTTAGAGATGCAGAACTTGATCATTGTACTTCTTACAGATAGAGAAAACTGTGTGTGCAAGATAGACATTTTGAACCCAATAAAGCAATATAAAACAGAGAACTATATAAAATATTAACAAACATTTTCAGAAACTTTATAAATTCATTTACACTTCTAGGAATTATAAAATATTACAAAATTGCATAATTGATCAGTTTCACTACATGCATAGTTTTAGAAAATAAGATGGACTGCCCATATGGGAAGATTCATATCATATGTTAGTTAAGAAAAGAAGCTAATACTGCAAATTTTCTGAAACCGCTAATAAATTTATAGAGCTGCTTAAAGCAAAGGAGCACAAGAAATTGAATAAATGCATAATTGTCTATGTAAATATATCTATAAAAAGAACATACAGATAAAGAGAGCCACTGAATGGGATATGCAGGGGATGCAAAAGGTAAAAGTGATACATACATTTATCAGGTGCGAGGCGTATCTGTTCTACTGCACATGAATTGATAAAATTAACAATAGTAAGAAGGAAACCACTAGCTTGCTCCCTCGAAAAGGTCCAGATGCATATGCCTCCCTGTCAAAACACATCACTAACATTATTAACAAGATATTTACAGCTTGCAGAAATTAGTAGAGATCCTAAGCTATGGATCCTACAAGCTGAACTAATAGTGTTAATCAGGAAAATTGTAAAAAAAATGATAAATTTGAAAAGAAGTTGGTTTGATAAACATATAAAATAGTCATAGAATAAAAAATTCAGCTAAATATGATTAAAACCTCAAATCACAAGTGTTATTAGAGGTATATTACTTGTATGGATTGCAATACATGTAGATTAGAGGTATATTGCCTGCTATACATGTAGATTAGAGGTATATTGCCTGCTATATATGGCTGGAAAAAAATCTTCAGTGTGGCTAAGAAGGATCCAACTAAGTAACTCCACAAAGAACACTGAAGTCTACCAACTAAGCCACACAACAGCATGGACTTTGGATACATATATAAATATCTAACTTGTTTATTGTTCAAAATCCAGAATCTCCCTGATTTTTTTTTGGTTTTTCAAATGTTGTACCCGCACCCAACCCAAAATTCATTCGGGATCAAAACCCGAATTTTAGTTGCAAATCGGATCAAGTTATTGGTTAACATTTACAGACCTATTGCTATATTTCGTTGGAATATGTTTATAAATAGAGCTGCAGTATTGTCGGAAGAAAAATTAAAAATAACTTGAAATAGATAGCAAACTTTCATATTTTTATTTTTCCTTTTTGATGCAATGCAAGTTGTTCAGATCCAGAGGTATTAACTCTAACTACATCCAACCTTTATTTAGCTGGCTTTCTTTTCAGGTAAACTGGAAAAAGGCAAGATCAAACAACTGGATCATGAACATCAGAACATGTCTTAGACTAATGGAGAAACTGGTCTACTACTTGTTATTCGTGTCTTACTATTAAGCAACATATATTTCAGTTTATTGAAAAATGAATACCAAAATATATGGATATACGAAGGCAAACAACTATGATAATTCGATGTTCTACACACACTGTTTTAATAAACGCAGCAGTGCTCTTCCCAGTTCTAACCGATATGACGCTAGGAGGAAGACACTTAATGCGGACACATCTGTCTTCTCATCAACGATGTCAGCACCTAAGAATCCCACAAAAAACTTCCTAAAAATTCCAAAAAAAAAAGCTTAAGGAACAAAATATACATGCTTAAAATTCCAAAAAACTTCCTAAAAACAGCACTTACCATAGAAAGGAATACTAGTGGGATGTGGTGTCAATCATAACAGTAGCCGTACAACTCATGAATCAAGACCCTTCTTGGCGAAGTGCTCTTCAATCCTCCTCGGCCTCCACCACAGCACCTCCAACACCTTCATTCCCATCGTGGCCATGCACAAGCCTATAAACACCCAAGTGTTGTAAGTTTCTGGGCTTAAGAGAAAAGTTTTGGGTAAAATTTCTACTTAGCATTTCATCAAACACATAAAGGTCCTAAAATAAATGCAACAAACAAGAATCGTTAATGTATGACTCATAAAATTAGTGATGATTCCCATATCACAAAACAAAAATAATTCTGACAAACAATCCAAGTCCAAAATTCCAACATAGAAGAAGAGAATACAAGATTTTTTTTACAGTAGAGAGCGATAGAGATTTGAGATCTGTACCCATGGTGTGGAGGACGGACTCGACGGCCTCGTCAAGCCTAGCGCGGTTCCGGACGAAGATGGAGATGAGGGTGCCAACGTCAGTGGAGAGGCGTCGTTAGAGCCGCCTTAAGTGGATTTTGACTAGCTTTCTGGTAGACGAGGAAGTAGAGGACGGGGAGGAGGGGGAAGAGGAGACGGAAGGTTAGAGCAGAGAGCGAAGAGCCTCGAGCTTGTCCCTGGCCTTGTTGGCATCCCTCGACCCACTCGACCATTTCCCCCCTCTCGAGCAGAAGATGAAGAAATTTGTTAGAGCTTTAAATAGAAAAGCTAGGGTTTCGGTGGAGATTTTAGAATAGGGGTTTTTAAGAAAGAGGAAAGATATAGGCTCGAGCAGAAGATGAGGAAACTGAGGACCGGAGAAAAATATATATATATATATATATATATATATATAGAGAGAGAGAGAGAGAGAGAAGAAGAGGTAAAATGAAAATGAAAAGGGAAGAGAGAGGTGGAGGATGGTCAAGTGAGAGAATGAGAGGAAAAACGAAAATCATTGCGGAAAGAGTCGCAAATTTTTCATTCCTTTCGATGTCGCATTACTTTGTCACGATTTTCACTGTTACAAACATTATAAAAATAACAAAAATATAAAACTAAAATTTTAGTAACGATTAATTAATTATTGTAACACCTATTACCGTTACAAGTGTGTCACGGTAATAACCGTTACTAATTATAGAAAAAAATTACAAATTACGTGTTTTGGTGTAGTGATAGTAACTCAATATACAAATATATATATATATATATATATATATATATATATATATATATATATATATATATATATATATATATATATATATTCTTATTCGGTTTACCAGGGAAAGAAATTTTAGATAAAATTTCTGAAAGGTTAGTAGGATTAAACCGAAACCGAATAAGAAATTTTAGTATTTTCGAAACCGAAATAGAACCGAATTTTTTTCAAACCGAATCGAATCTCTTATTCGGTTAGGTTCGGTTCGGATTTCGGTCCAAAAACCGAATAATGCTCACCCCGAGACATACGGGTATAGCAACGTTCAGAAAAAACTATCTCATTAACAGCGTTCATAACACGCTATATAAAGTTCTGTTAACAGCACTGCATAATGAATGCTATTGATAATGACATTCTAATAGCAGGGATGCTTCAACGCTATAGATAAATTGCTATTGTATGAACATTTAATAGCACTTCAATATGAATGCTATGGTTGATTATATTATAATAGCATGGAGGCTCGCACGCTATAGATAAACTGCTATTGTATTCTATTTTAATAGCACTGCAGAAGGAATGCTATTAATGATGACATTCTATAGCAGGGAGGCTTGAACGCTATAGATAAACTGCTATTGTATGTCCTATTTGTTGTAGTGGATCGTTCCCCTAAACCGGGTGCGAGTCGTGACAACGCCGCATAAGAAAGAAGAATCACATCTAAGGCCAGCGGAGGAGGAGCCTCGTGCTGGGATGTGGTGACCCAGAGGAGAGGGTCGCCATCCATAGGAGGCTACTCCACTCCCCGACCAGAACCGCTGAAGAACGACGCCAGGGAGTCGAGCACGGGGTAGCAGACCGAGCCAACCTTAGAGCAAAGATAGTGGCCAGTGACGAACACAAAAGCTGACGCCGGAGTAGAAGAAACCACTCGGGGACTAAGGAGAACCAGAAAACATACGAACCTGACTCCGACACAAGAAGATCGGCCTCTCCGTGATGAGTGATGCCCGCCTCACTGGACTCTGCCACAGGAGGCGGCTGGAGTGGACCTGCCGGAAGGGCTGCAGCAGAATCACTTCAGAATCGCCCCTAGGATCGCCAGCATCATACGAGCGCAGCAAGTGCAGCACCGACGACAATGCCTTTACAACCACAAGATCTATATCTTAATCCACAGAAGATAAATCTATCGTAAGACAGTGTACTAATGTTGGTCAGACATTAACACACAAGATCCTACAAGAATAGACAACATATAATAAAATGGACCAGACACTATTACATTTGTTTGAACAAGCTTATGTCAATGATTAAAGCTTGTAAAACTAGACGATATCAGCAGAATAAAGTAATAGAAATAAATATAAAGCCGGAGGAATATAATGAAGATATCAACCAAATATATACCTGAGATATAGCGACGCCACCCGGATCAAAAACTTTTTTTGCATAATCAACTACCTAAAGAGATCACCAGGTCCTCAGGGGGACGTAACAAGGTACATAATATACATGCCAAGTAACAACAAAAGAAAATAAATGCTCTAAGGTATCTACCTTATCCAGTCTAAGATTGTTATGCACGTAAGAACACAGTCCGGATATCAGGCTTCAGTTACTAAGGCTTACAAGCACCTCATCATACTTACACCCAAGGCACTGTGTCGTGGTACCGTGTGCAAACATGTCAAAACACAAATGCTCTGCTACAGAGACAGTGACAAACGAGATAGGTAACAACCAAGTCACGGCTATAGAGACAATAGCAAACATAGCAAGGTAGGCTGATATGACGGTAATATTCTCCCCACCCTATGTTCTAGTACTCTCAAGCCAAGTCATGTCAACACGATAATCTCTAGCACAAGTGACGAGTCTGTCTCCTATCATAGATTCTGAATCATGAATATTGTAATGCCCTAGCCCCAAAATATGTAGGACTACGTACGTAAATATGCCAGTAATATAATAAATATACGTAAGCTGTAAATATAGTAGAGTCACGGCCAACTAACCTCATCCACAAAATAAAAGAATAAGCTTATTGTATAATCAAATACAAAATATCATTTTACATGTTGTTGGATGGAGACAAATACACTACCAATATGAAACTAAAAAGAGGGAAATAGCAAAAATAAGAATGCAAGCAACAAGGAATGATCCAAGAGCATGTCATCTTTGATATAAAGGAGAAGACCACGATCTTGGCTGGAATTCTTGCAGAGAATCAAGAAAATACACACACTTGGAGAGATCACATGGTCCTCGAAGGGATGTAACAAGATACAAAAAAACATGCCATAATACTGAATATAAACTGCTCAACAATAAGTCAATCAGATCATAACATGGTCCAATACTCCACCCTTGAATTAAGGTACCATCTCCCCAACCAAACAAGGACATGAGATGGCACCCTAATCCATGATGAAGTATCTTCCCATGCCATAAATTCGATATAGTATCCGGACCACAACAAGGTTCAGTATTTTATTATCGAAGTAGTGAACCATAGCTATAACCAAGCAAGGACAAGGTGTGGAACACTAGTTCACGATAAATACTGTTCCAAGCCACGATCCGGTATAAGTACATAAACCAAAAGTGCTTATACCTAAACGGATAAGGTAGCCTAACCAATCTATGTGAATGCAATTTAAGAACAAACCTCCAATGCATGGGTTCTCTGGCTAAAAATGGGATCGACATAGTCCCCACTTGGGCACCAGGGGCCTAAGAGCATAACGTTCAGCAAAAAGACAGTGGTCGTCAGTAACATTAAGAGCATTATACTTCGCAGAAGGTCAGTGGTTGTCAGTAGCAGTAAAGGAAAAGTCAACCCGCATCTGCAATGGAGCGTACAATCACAAAGGTAATGTGCATGGTAGCCCATACGCTAAGGAAATTTCCTTCCCACCTATGCCTGTCTATGTCGTATCTACGTCACACAAACTCTATTAACTGCTAAGTCAAACTAATCATGCAATACTATTAGCAGTTAACCCTATCGTACGGCTGTATGTACTGGTGGCCAGCCAGCTACGCGAGATCGAGATCTATATGTGACTCACGACTTTGCGGCATAAACGTGTCAAGGCTAATGAATGCAATACAAATGAAGGATGGTCTCTTAAATCTAGGACAAATATGCATAAAAATAAATAAATAAATAATAAAGACATAATTAAACAGTAATTACATCTAAACATGATTTAAAAAGAATAGATTATATTATAAAATTTAAATAATAAATAAATGCATGCAATAAGGTGAGCTACAGTAAATAAGCAGCAATGACAAGGTATCTTGCCTAATAGTGACACCGAGTGTGGTGCGATGATCATAATGACACAGAATTTGACTTTGGTGTTAAAACTTCACAAGGTGGCCTCTGATGATGGCACAGACTGTTCCATCGAGTCCAGAACAGTCCAATTAGCTAGGATCGACTCAATTAAGGAAGTCCGATTTTACGGGAGAATAAGATATACGATTAGCCATGGTCAAGAATTAATAACTAAGTAATTATTGGGAATAATACATATACTATTTTTAGAAAAATATTTATAATCCTTGAAAATATAATTTTTTAGTCAACATATGTTTTCAGATAAATACTTAAAAATAAAAATCGTTTTAGGCAAAAATACCCCAAGATAAAAATTTTAGTAGGAAGCTACATTTTATTTATTTAAAATAAATATTTGAGAAGACTAGAAATCATTGTATAATTTGGTACTACTTTTATTAATCAAAATATTTTAGTAAAATATAAAAATCTTAAAAAATGATTTTTTGGGTTAAAACAATATTCACAATATCATAGGAATATAATTATATATTTTAGGGTTTTTTAAACTCATTCTTTTGAAATTAATGTAGGCCAACCCAAATACAATATTTTTGTTACAATATAATTTAGGAATAGTAGTATATAAATCTAGATATTTGTATTACTAATGATACCACAAATATTGATAATGAATAAAAATCTCTCATACTAAAATTATCTATACAAATATGCTAATACAGAAAATACATAATAGTGTAATTAATAATAATAGATATCTACTAAAACAAATAATAATAATAATAATAATAATAATAATAATAATAATAATAATAATAATAAAAAGAAAAGCTGATGCAAAGAACAACCTTCTCTCGTAAAGAGAGAACTAATCTCTCTCGTAAAGAGAGAACTCAGAGAGTAGTCTGAAAGAAAACAAAAAGGGGTAGGTGAGAAAGGAAAGGGGAGAGGGAGAGTGAGGATGAGTGAGCAAGAGAGGGGGGAGGAAACAAGAGGAAGAGAGAGAAGAACTCGGAAGAGCTGGGGAGAGGGGAAGAAGCTTACCCAAGCTCGGCGGAGGCGGCAGACGGAGGACGGGGAGATGCGTCTGTAGTAAGGGTCCTGGATCTAAATATCGACGGCACGTTATGACGTCGGTCCAGCCCGAGGGCAGTTCTGAAGGTCAAATGCGAGGTGATACTCGTCGTAGTTGGATACGAAAGCGATACGGAGGCGGTCGCAGGTGAGGAGATCGAGAGGGTACGACGATGGTGGTTGTCGAGCGCGGGGAGGTGGCTGATCCAGTGGCGGTGGTTTAGGGCTGAAGAGATGGCGGCCGTGGGGTTCAGCGAGTCGTACGAAGGACGTTAGCTGAATTGGCGGATGGCCTGGGTCGACCAGATCAAGTAAGGATTCCCTCGGAAATGGTAGAGGGTGGACGTCTGGACGGGGGTGAAGGGATCGGGAAAGGTGGTGGTGGCCTCGATGATGGAGGTTAGGTGAGGTAGGGAGATGGTGGTGAGGGGCAGTGTTTCGTTGGCCACGCGGTGGTGGTGATGATGATGCAGTGGCTGGGTTGGCCAGTGAGTGGTCGGGGATGGACGAAGTCAAGGGAGGTTTGTTGGGGCATTTGTATTCTTGACATGTAGAGAACTTGTTCTCTACATGCTTAGTAAAGTTTTAGTCCCACATCGAAAATGCACCATGTGGTATCTCAACATATATAGGCTTCTATGTTTTGTTGGGATGTGCACATGGGTGGTGACCCAAAGGTGGGAACCATGTGGGTGATTTTATTAAGAGGTAAGAATAAGGCTCCATGGTAAGCTTCTAGCTTTTTGCTCTTGGAAAATTTATTTCCATGGGAGCTAAGTCCCATAGGGGCTTAGCGACTCGGACTCGGAATCGGACTCGGGCTCGGGCTCAAGGGCTCATGAGGCATAATGTGGCATTTTGTTGGCGCACTTTGTACTTAGCGAGCCCAGTTACGCATGCCATGTTACGCAGGCCTCGTTACGCGAGCCCTGTTATGCCAGCCCAGTTACGCAGCCCAGTACGCATAGTGTGCGTAGTGTACGCAGCGTACGCAGCGTGCGTAGAGTGCGCAGTGTGCGTAGCGTATGCAGTGTGTATAGTGTACGTAAAGTGCAAATCACGCTGGTTATGCTAGTGGCGCAACTTGCAGCAGAATGTGTCTTTGCATGTTCAGAGCGGTTGCTCCATGTTCGGGGTGGTTAATACCACATCCCTAACATTGTGCTAACCGGGCAGTTGTTGCAGGGGCCTATATAAGGTCTCCTCCTTCTCTCTCACAGTTAGGGAACTAATACACAAGTAGTAGACAGAAAGTTTACAAGTGTTTAGAAGCTGTTAGAGAGAAGAGTGGTATTGTACCAGCATTGAGTTTTGTACGGAAGTTTGTGTTCATCCGAGGAGTCAGAAGAGCAAGAGTGTTCCAATTTCTCCGACGAACTTGCTGGTTCCTAGAAGCTGTTCGTGTGGGGCTAATAAAGCTTTGAGCAACGGTGATCATTCACCCCAGCAGGAGTTTTTCCATATTTCGCTTGTCACCTTCTTCGTTTATCAGAATTCTATTAGCGCACCTTCGGTGAAGTGTTCGCGTTGGTAGAAATCTGTGCACCTTTTGTGAAGTGTTGCATCACCTTCTTTGTTTATCAGAATTCTATTAGCGCACCTTCGGTGAAGTGTTCGTGTTGGTAGAAATCTATGCACCTTCTGTGAAGTGTTGCATTAGTAGAATTTTTGTTACGTACCTTCTGTGAAGTGTTACGTAATAACGATTGTTTTTACAATTGTTACGAATTCTCAGTTTTCTATCGAAAAATTATGCCCCGGCATTAACAATCTCAAAGCTTTATCGCTACGATGGAAAACGTTATTGTTTCACTCTTCAATTCTGACTTTTGTAAGTTAGAAAAGTTTGATAGAGAACATTACCAAGTCTGGAAGAGGAAGGTTTATCTCACCCTTCAACTCAAAGACATAGATCACGTACTTCTGGAGGAAGAACCTACTGTTCCAGATGTTGGGTCTGCTGCCGCAATCACCGCGGCTACTAAACTTCAAGCAAAATGGAGAAAGAAAAATAGTATTTGCAGGCTACTTATCCTGAATGCTATGGAAGATTCCCTTGCAGAATCCTATTCTAAGAAGACTATCGCTAGAGACATATGGGAGTCTCTAGAAAAACTCTACGAAGAAGACAAGAACCGTAGTAAAATCTTTGTGGTTGAAAGATATCACAAGTGGTTCTTTGAGGACAAAAAGTCTATGCTGCCGCAGGTGAAGGAGTTCCTGAAACTGCGACAAAAGCTGGAAGACGAGGCGATGCCCCTCCCTGACAAGTTTGTTATTGGAAGGATTGTCTCAAAGCTCCCCGCTAGGTGGAGCAAGTTCTATGCAAACATGCATAGGAAGAAGCTGGAGATCACCCTTGAAGATCTCCTACAGAAAATCTATGTTGAGGACCAGATGCGGGCTCAACTGAAGGTGGACGCACTGTCCAAGCAATTGGCTAACGCCAATCTGGTGCATTCAAGGGAACCAAGGGGAAAGCATACGGCTTCCCAAAGCAAGAAGAAAGAACTTGACAATCTAAAAGTCAAGGGTACTTTAATGAAGAAGAAGCCAAAGTCCCACTTGACTTACTTCAAGTGTGGCAAGAACGGCCACTTTAAGAATGAGTGCAAAGAAAAAGCCAAGCAATCGGAGCAAGGAGAGCCTAGTAAGGTAACTATGATCACTGATGTTGTTGCTATGATTACGCAGGTTGATGCGGTAGGAACTGATGCTGACTGGTGGGTAGACACTGGAGCCACCTGCCATGTTTGCTCCAGCAAGGAGTGGTTCACCACCTACACCCCTACTTCTGATGTGGTTATGGTGGCGAATCAGGCACAAGCTGAAGTGCTTGGGATCGGGACAGTGATATTGAAGCTGACTTCTGGCAAGTCTCTGACGCTTCAAGGCGTGAAGCATGTACCTGTTATCACCAAGAATCTGATCTCAGGAGGCATACTTTGCCAAGCAGGTCTCAGGATGGACATCAATGCTGGCCAGATGGTGATGTCTATCAGGGGAACATATTTCGAAAAAGCTTTTTATACCGAAGGAATGTTCAAAATTCAGCTTGTAAATCAGTTCAATGTTGTTAATGCAATCACTCATTCTGCTTATACTTTTGAGTTGTGGCATAATAGGCTAGGACATGTTCATTCTAAACGAATTAACAGAATGTCTAGTCTAGGGCTTATCTCCAAGTGTGGGGGTAAGGTAGAGAAATGTGAAGTTTATGCTCAAACTAAGATCACAAGGAAAACCTTTCCTCGGGTTAATCGAAGTACAGATCTTCTGGAGTTAGTACACTCAGATATCTGTGACTTCAAACAGTTCTCTACAAAGGCCGGGATAAAATATTTCATAACCTTCATCGATGACTTCTCTAAGTATGCGTTCGTCTACTTGCTGAAGGCTAAAGACGAAGCTTTTGAGAAGTTTAAGGAGTTTAGGGCCGAAGCTGAGCGGCAAACTGGACAACAACTCAAAAGAATAAGAAGTGATCGGGGTGGGGAGTACAAGTCTTATGAATTCACATTGTTCTGCAAAGAACATGGAATTGTCAATGAGACTACGGCTCCGTACTCTCCTCAATCCAACGGAGTAGCTGAGAGAAAGAACAGGATGTTGACATAAATGATAAACTTAATGTTGTTGACTGCGGGTCTTCATAAGTGCTACTGGGGAGAAGCTGCACTGACGGCCACTTTTATTCTGAATAGGGTGCCTCATGCAACTTCTGACATTACTCCTCATGAACTCTGGTTCAAAGTCAGACCTAACTTGAATGTCATTCGAGTGTGGGGGTGTCTGGCATATGTCAAGCTTCCAGATCTGAAAATTCAGAAGCTTGGGACAAGGACTACTAAGACGATCTTCTTGGGGTATGCCGAGAAGAGTGATGCTCGAAGATTTCTTGATATTGAGTCAAATCATATCATTGAATCTCGCGAACACAGAATACTTTGAAGACAAATTTGTAAGGCACAAGAATATTATTCTTGCAGATGTTCCGAAGAATAATGAGGGTACGCAGGTCTTCAATGAAGTTGTGGTCCAAGAAGATGTTGTTGTTGAAACAACGGTTGAGCCAGATCTCACTGAGCTGTTAACGAAGCGAGTGAGGAGGCCGAAGGACTTTGGAAGTGACTTTCTTACCTATCATGTGGAAGCAGATCCGCTTACCTATGATGAGGCGATGAAGACCAAAGACGCAGTTTTATGGAGGGAGGCGATTGACAATGAAATTGAATCCATCACCTCCAATAACACTTGGGTGTTGGTTGATCTTCTTGAAGGAGCAAAATCCATCGGAAGCAAATGGATCTTCAAGAAGAAGATGCAAGCAGACGGAACTATTGACAAGTTCAAGGCTAGGCTAGTAGCCAAGGGGTTTTCTCAGAAGCAGGAAATCGACTACTTTGACACGTATACTCCAGTAGCCCGGATGACTACCATCAGAATGTTGATTGCTCTCGCAGCGATTCATAAGATGGTGATACATCAGATGGATATAAAAACGGCTTTCCTAAATGGCGAGCTGACCGAAGAGATTTATATGCAACAACCAGAGGGATTTGTCGTCAAGGGTCTTGAAGACAAAGTCTGCAAGTTGGTGAAATCTTTGTACGGTCTTAAACAGGCTCCCAAGATGTGGCATGAGAAATTTGACAAGGTTATAAGATCAAATGGATACATGGTCAGCGAGACGGACAAGTGTGTTTACACGAAGTTCGCTGATGGAAGAGGTGTGATCGTTTGTCTGTATGTGGACGACATGCTTATCCTAGGTACGGATATGAGCTGTGTCACGGAGACAAATAGGTTCATCTCGAGCAAGTTCAGTATGAAGGACTTGGGGGAAGCTGATGTGATCTTAGGGATCAAGATCATCCGGACAGACACTAGACTAGCACTGTCACGGTCTCATTATATTGAGAAGATGATCACTCGTTATGGGTATCGGGATCTTTAAGGGATCGATACGCCGTACAGGTGTGATCTGAAGCTGAAGCCTAATTCAGGGAAAAGCGTCAGGCAGCTTGAGTATGCAAGCGTAATCAGGAGTTTGATGTATGCTACTACTGCCACAAGGCCTGACATAGCTTTTACCGTAGGAATGCTGAGTCATTTCATAAGTAACCCTGGTGTTGAACACTGGAAGGCTGTGAAATGGGTTATGAGATATCTCAAGAAGACTCAGACATATGCATTGTACTACAGCGGAGATCCGCAGGTAGTGGTAGGCTTCAGTGATTCCAGCTGGTGCTCAGATTTGGAGAGCGAGAGGTCCACATGTGGATATATTTTCACAATAGATGGAGCTGCTATATCATGGAAGTCGAAGAAGCAGACATTTCTCTCGCGGTCATCCATGGAATCTGAGTTCTTTGCACTTGACACCGCAGCCGAGGAAGCAGAATGGCTTCGGGAGCTCATGTATGATCTTCCAGTAGTTGGGGCGCAAATACCAGTAATACCGATATACTGCGACAACCAGACGACCGCGGCGGTGGCATCAAATGATCTCTTCAACGAAAAGAAGAGGACTGTGCGGTTAAAGCATAGGACAGTACACGATCTTATTAAGAGAGGTGTAATTGCAGTGATTGATGTTCGGAGTCAGGAAAAACTGGCGGATCCGTTCACCAAAGGCCTCAAGCGCCAGCTGGTCGATGACTCAGCATGTAAAATGGGCTTGAAGATATTAGTTATTGTATTCCTACCATAAAGTTTTATGCTATTAGTTTAAAGATTTATCTACTAGGCATCTAGCTTTTGGTTCAAGGGAGGACCATTAACTGGAAGAATATTAGGAACGGTGGGTACATATTCTATTGGGCATGGAGAGGTTACAGACCTATACCACTGTTTTTTTTTGGGGAAAACGGTTCCTGTGGGAAGGTTGGCTTAATTGTCTTAATGAGTTCTCAGGTAGAGTGAATGCCTGGTGTGCTTTACAGGAAGCACGGTAGAGCAGCACTACAAGGAGTAAAACTCCAAGCGACAGTGGGGTGACTCCACGATGAGGTTCCTATATGTGGGGTGCTGCCTAGGAATAGGATAAAGCCTCGGCTTCGCAGGCTAAGTCACAGCGGAGTAGAACCGCAAATAGGCAGTTAGCCTAATGTTGTATGTTAAAAATAAAGAGGGGTGTAGTCAGCACTACAAAGAGGAGGAGTTCCTTATGTTATAGTGGCACGACACCACGATGAGGTACCCGGTTAGGAATAAAGCCTCGGCCTTGCAAACCATATCGTTGCGGCGTAACACCGCAAGGGAGCCTAAGGCATCATGTTGGGTAGTTTGGCACTACAAAGAGGCAGTTGCCTCATGCTATAGTAGTATGACACTACAAAGGTTCCCAGATATGGGGTGATTCCCAGGGAGGGGTAATGCCTTGGCTTCGGGCCATGTCATAGCGGCGTAGCCCCACAAGGGGAGAGTAAAGCGTTCCATGCCATGTCTCTTGATAATAAACTCACTTATAGTGTATGGACAGAGATATCAGGCCGTCTCTTGAGGGTAAACTTGTAGATGCCCAAAAGTATACACTGAAACCAGGCTGGCACAGGGCCTTTAACGTGCATAGCCAGAAGCACATGTGACTACATTTTATGAGTGGGAACAACTTCAGCTATGGTGCAGAATTCAAGGCTTAGTCTATTCTTGTATTATAGTCTGTTGTTTAACCCATGCGGGAAGATTCAAGTCATCGCGACATCTCTCCTAATGCATGATGGACAGTCACTGTGGGGAATACTCGAACCCATATATATGTTGAGATATGTGGGGGATTGTTGGGGCATTTGTATTCTTGACATGTAGAGAACTTGTTCTCTACATGCTTAGTGAAGTTTTAGTCCCACATCGAAAATGTACCATATGGTATCTCAACATATATAGGCTTCTATGTATTGTTGGGATGTGCACATGGGTAGTGACCCAAAGGTGGGAACCATGTGGGTGATTTTATTAAGAGGTAAGAATAAGGCTCCATGGTAAGCTTCTAGCTTTTTGCTCTTGGGAAATTTATTTCCATGGGAGCTAAGCCCCATAGGGGCTTAGCGACTCGGACTCGGACTCGGACTCGGACACGGACTCGGGCTCGGGCTCGGGCTCAAGGGCTCATGAGGCGTAATGTGGCATTTTGTTTGCGTACTTTGCACTTAGCACGTCAGCATCGTCGCTAGGCGCATAGTGCACTTAAGTTGCGCTCGTTACGCGAGCCACTTACGCGCGCCACATTACGCGAGCCCAGTTACGCGTGCCACGTTACGCGGGCCTCGTTACGCGAGCCCAGTTATGCCAGCCTAGTTACGCAGCCCAGTACGTGTAGTATAAGTTGTGTGCGTAGCGTGCGCAGTGTGCGCAGCGTACGCAGTGTGCGTAAAGTACAAATCACGCTGGTTATGCTAGTGGCACAACTTACAGCCGAACATGTCTTTGTATGTTTAGAGCGGTTGCTCCATGTTCGGGGTGGTTAATACCACGTCCCTAGCATTGTGCTAACCGGACAGTTGTTGCAGGGGCCTATATAAGGTCTCCTCCTTCTCTCTCACAGTTAGGAAACTAATACACAAGTAGTAGACATAAAGTTTACAAGTGTTTAGAAGCTGTTAAAGAGAAGAGAGGTATTGTACCAGCGTTGAGTTTTGAGTTGAGTTTTGTACGAAAGTTCGTGTTCATCCGAGGAGTCAGAAGAGCAAGAGTGTTCCAAGTTCTCCGACGAACTTGCTGGTTCCTGGAAGCTGTTTGTGTGGGGTGAATAAAGCTTTGAGCAACGGTGATCATTCACCCCAGTAGGAGTTTTTCCATCTTTCTCCTGTCACCTTCTTCGTTTATCATAGTTGTATTAGCGCACCTTCGGTGAAGTGTTTGTGTTGGTAGAAATCTGTGCACCTTCTGTGAAGTGTTGCATCATCTTCTTCGTTTATCAGAATTCTATTAGCGTACCTTCGGTGAAGTGTTCGCATTGGTAGAAATCTGTGCACCTTCTGTGAAGTGTTGCATTAGTGGAATTTCTGTTACGTACCTTCAGTAAAGTGTTACGTAATAACGATTGTTTTTACAATTGTTACGAATTCTCATTTTTTCCATCGAAAATTTTTTCCCCGGCATTAACAAGGTTGTGGGTCTGTCATTGGTGGTGGCGACCAGAAGGGCGGCCGGAGTCTGGATGGTCGATAGCGTGGCATAGGTGTCGGTTTAGGGTTAGGGTTAGGTTTTGTGTCGTGTTGGGATGTGTTCGACACGAGAGGGAGTCTATATAATGGATTCGTGTCTGGGATTGTCGGATATGAAGGTGATACTGTAATTGCAATGATAAAGGTAGTGTAAAGACACCCAGGGTCGGACCCAAGACCGTCACAGCTGACACGGAAAAGTGGACACCGATACGATGCACACACATTGATGGAAAATTTGTGGAGAATTTTTTGGAGAAAACAAATGTAGGCTCCCCTATAAATAGGGTGGCGAAGTCCTAGTTAGATAAGGATTAGGAATTTTAAACCCACTAGATAAGTCACATATTTAATTTAAATCGTTTTGACTAACTTAATAATATCTAAATTGGAAACTAGATAATCTTATCTTCAATTTAAACTATTTAAAATCAAAATCAATCAAATCAAATTCCAATTTAAATCACCATAATTAATTAAACATTAAATCAAACAAATTTTAAAATATCTTTTATAAAGTAATAAATAATTTCAAAAATCAAGGAAAAAGCATGCAAAATAAAGCATACTATTTATCAAAGAAAAGATAATTTCCTGAATTATTACTATACTTATATAGCAAATAAAATAGTTTTTACATTGTAATAAAATAAAATTAAGTTTGACAATTATATGACATTTTTTATATATTCAATGACTAAGAATATTTACCTTCTATGATATTGAACCACAAAATTTATTTCCTATAAAAATAAATTTGATAATAAAAACTTCTGTAGATTTTTTAAAAAAAATACTTTGTATATACCTATTCGCACTCGATGTACAAATTCCAAAAATAAATTAATTACCAAAATAAATTAATTATAAAATTAAAAATCATAGTAATATTTTAGGGGTTTACAAATATCTTATGTATGACTCTGTATCATGCTTGTGTTAGTGTCCTATGGTCTATTGTGTCGATGAAATACAAATAAATATAACACGATGTCTAGTGTCGATAGTCGATGTCTCTAGGATGACAACGACACCCGAATATAATACGCACGCTAAGTACCAACCAATCCTACGTCCATAATGCCTATAATAAAAATAAAATACAATAATTAAAGGAAAAGAATAAAGAACTGGAACATTGGCAAAGTACACTTGCTTGTAGTCTCCAAGCGTGCGTACCGCGGTCCGACTCCGGTATCCTCAGTCACACTGCCAGGTACTACTAGAATATACAATCACCAATCAATAACACATCTATATCATACACACACTTATATCTACAACCAGACTACATATAACATCGACTCGACATATTCTAACGAGACTAGTACAATACCCATATATACTTTTTATAATATCATGTTACCATGAGAAAGTAATATTTTTATAAAATAAAAAATATAATACTTTAATTCTACAATAATCATTAAAATATTTATAAACAATATTTAATTATAAAATTTACCATAAAACACAAATATAATTACTATATCAAACTATTAGCACAAGATGGTCAATTTTTCGATTCGATTGGAACCAAAACAAATTCAATTTTTAAAATGATTAATTATAAAATAATTTTGAAAATAGTGAAAAATAGAATTTTACAACGAAGGAAACGGAATAATTTTTTTTAGAAAAGTGGTATGAAGGTTCAAGTTCAAAAACAACATTGGTTACAAGGATTTCCTACATTCGATAACTTGTACGACGGAAACAGATTTTTAGAATTATAAAAAACTTGACGGGATGACCAACGGGCATATTAAAATGATAGGACAAGATGTTAGGATCATTACCAATGTTTCTTTGAAGAAGAAAGGCTCCGGAAGTCCCCGGAATCACGCTTGCACCAAAATAGGTTCAATTTGGACCAACGATTGTATAATGAGCGCCACAGACGAATAGTGTGGAACCACGTGGATGGCCAATTGGAGATGGAAGTAGACACGTAGGGCTATGTGTCACACCCTGCTCCCGCTTTTCGGGATACGAGTACGTGAGCAAGTCCAATCTACGTTGCAGCATCGATGGTAGTACGCTGTCTATATCTCAATATCAATCTCAAATACAACAAAATCATATCTATTTACTCATTCATAATAATTATTTAAATTACAAATCCAATAATACATTCAAATTGCATTCAGAAACAAACTCGCTATATATTCTAGCTAGAATCTACGATTGGCCTATAAGATACCTCTAATTCCACCAGAAGGGACCCAAAGCAAGATAGCAAGTCATCAAGAATCTGTCAACTGAAAAAAAAAATATCATGTCATCATGGGAGCAAGTACAAGTCTGAACGAACATGATACAAGTATAATATAAAGCAATATAACACCAAACATGTGAAATAATAATCAATGGAAACATGAACAAGAAATCATGCTATGGAAGAACTAATAAGGAAAGTAGCAAGCATGAGAAGATGAGGAACTCATATAAACCATAATAGTGCACGTGTCATAAGACGTACAACGTTCCTACACGTAGACGGCTTGGGCGAACGATGAGGTTATAAACAGCACGTCCTCGTAAACGGGAGAGTTGCCAACAATACAATCGGGCTTTGTCCACGTGCCTAATAATTATACCCCTCCAATATCCATACCTCACAATCATGTAGACATGTTCACGATAACGATCATGATAACAATGAAAAAATATAAACAATAGTCAACCACTCAACTCTCGTGTGTCTAAACAGTCAAGACACGGGAAATATAATGTATAAGTGAAATATAACAATATAAAGTAAATGCACATGAAAGCGTAAACAAGTACTTGGCTCAGTTAGTTTTGGAGTTGATTGGTGTGATTTGATCACGTCGGCACTAAAATAGTCTTAGATGTCAAAACTACGTAAGATGATCTCAAATGATGGGACGGACCATGTCATTGAGTCCGGAATAGCCAAATTAGCTAGGGACGATATAGAAAAGTACGAAATTCACAAGAAGTTAGAAAGGATTTGATTTAGTCATGGACAAGAATAAATATTCGAAGAATTTGGTATAATGAATATTTATAACTACCTTTATAAAATAGTTATTATTTGGAAACTATATTTGGAAATCAAATATAATTAAAAACTATGTTTTTCTTTTAATCAAAATATCATATATAAATACTTGAAAATCTATGAAAATAATTTAGGCTAAAAAAATAATTTCTATCAAATATAATATTTAAGCAATAAAGCCATAATCAATACAAAATATTATAACATTACTTTAGGGCTCATAAACCCAAACCGAAAATAATGTAGGGCTAGCCTAATATAATATTTTGTTACAACTATAATTTCTAAGAAATTATTTAATTTACATAATTAATAAAATAATATACATAAATAATACTAAGAGTATTATACTAATTATTATACTTGTATATAAATACTATTATACATAACTATATACACTAACTTATCTGCTACAAAAATAATAATAAAAAAACTAAAATAAAACAAAACAATATCAAGATAACGGTGGGTTGCTGTCCTTGGGAAGGAGGAAAAATACAATAATGCTAAGTCTACTACCAAATTGAGCAGTGTGAAAGCGTTGGAGAGAAAGCATTCGAGAGAGGGATTCATTTATGGAGAAAACTTAAATAGAGCAGTGTGAAAGAGATTGAGAGGGAAGGAGAGTGAGAGGCAGAGGAGTCAAAGGGAGTGAGAGGTCGAGAGAGAGCAGAGGGTTCCGACGAGCTTTTCTGTGGAGAAGAGGGAGAAGAAGAACAAAAAAAATTAAGAGAGAGGGCTCAAGAGAAGGACGATCCGGATAGAGGGTAGCAGCGCAGCTCGGGAGGCGCACGTCGGTGGTCGAGGCACGCGGAGAAGCGGCGGTGGCACGCACAGAGGAGCTGTGGTGTCGTCCTCAGCAGCCGTCGGCGCTGCTCTGCAGGTCGGGTTGCCGGAGTCGGCGGACGAGCACGGGCGGGTCGTACGGCACAGCCAACTAGGAGTAGCTCGCTGGCGGCGCAAATGAATCTAGGCAGCGAGGATGTGGTCCTTGGGATCTGGAAAGATGGACATGGTAGGGGTGGCGATGGTGGCTGGCCACGGTTGTCAGTCGATCGGAGTCAACGAGTGACCATCCATGGCGAGGCGGCGCAGTCGAGGTTTTGTGCGGTAAAGGTGAGAAGTTTTCCTGGTGGTGGTGATTGATGGTGGTGGTGTCTGTGGGTGTGGTTGGGATTGAGGCAGGGCAAGCGCCGGAGTTGTTGGCGGATAAGGGGAAGCGTCGGAGTTGGCGAGGCAGCAGTAGCATCGATCCGAGATCTAGCAAGATCTGTCGGTGGTTACGGCGGCTGGACGTAGCGGTGCACGGGGAGATCGAGGCAGCTCAGGTGTCGGGGCAGCGAGGAGGATTCGAAGAGAGGAGGGGATGATCGAGAGAGCGGTCATCGGTGAGGGCATGGCCAGATTAGAATTGGTGTTAAGTTCAGGGCTTTCTGTGGGATTGGGTTTGCTGTGGGGTTGTGTCAACATGTGTGGAAGTAGTGTCCTACGAGACACAGACTAGGGGTCAAAGTCGTGTCCGACATGTGGACACGAAGAAGATGGAATGTAAATGTAAATAAAATAGTAGAAAGGGAAAAATAGGAACACAGGCACGGTGTATGCACGATGAGATGTTTGTGATGTTGATAGTTGATCTTGGGTTATGGAATTTGTGGAGAAAACAAAGGGAGGAGTCTCCCTTTATATACGGGTGGAGATTCCTAATTTGGGATGGACTAACAATCATATGGATTAAATCTTTCCATAGATTTAAATCTATTAGATATAGATTGATCAAATCTTTAACCCATAAATTAATTACAATAATAATTTACATATAATATATATTACTTTATAAATTCAAAATTCAAAATAATTGATATTTAATAAATTAAATAATTTATGAAATATCTTTCCATAAATAGAAAAAGAATATAACAATAGATTTTGTTTGTCAAAAAAACTATAATCAATAATTTTTATAATTTAAAGCAAATAAGATAGATCGAATTTCAATTAAAATAATAGTTTTATACTATAAATAATCTGCACAAATATATTTTCATAAATACAATATTATCTAAAATAATATAACTATAGTTTTTTTATTGATCCAAATAATAATGCATAATTCAAAACTAAATCAAATTTAGTTCTAATAATCGTTTAAAACAATAAATTCAAAATTAATATGTAAGAATATAGAATAATTTAAACATTATTTTTATAAACCCAAAAATCTAATTTTAGAAAATATAATTGGTAATCCTTTTTGTAAATCGAAAAATATTCAAGATTTTTTTCGTAGAAATTCAAATACAAAAATTATTATCTAATAAAAATATTTAAAATAAATAAAATAATTAAAAATTTAAAATTTTCGAAAACGGGGTTTACACTATGTGTTAGAATTGGTTTTACGGCTAACAGATCATTAAAAGTAGATAAAACCCATGTACAAACATGTCAATCATGGGTTCATAATTTTTATTATGGATGCAAATAACTTTCAAGTTCGGCCTTCAAACGACTAAACAAGTGGACGAGACTCCATCGGGGCTTGATAGGGTTGAAGGGGGGGTCTCTTAGGGACGTCGTGGAGGTGGTGGCACGACACTCGGTATGTGGATGGAAAGGTGGTCAGCTGTAGGTGGGGCTGTCAGCCTGGGCTAGGGTTGGCGCTTGGGTTTGAGGGGATTATGGGGAGGGTGGCGACGGTTATGATGATATATATGAAGAACGTGTAGGCAACTCTAGAGGGGGAGAATAGAGTTTGTGTCGATAATCATCAATTTAAAAAGTAACTCTATATCAACTCCACAGAACAACTATCAAGAGAGTAAGTAATCAGAGATAAATGCGGAAGTAAGTAGGGATCAGGAAAGCATACGCAAACACAGCCGTTTTAACCTGGTTTTCCTCGTAGAGGACTAGTCCAGGCCTGAGAACTCTAGCTCAGGATTGAAATCCACTATTTGTGAAATAGTAGTTACACCACGTGCCTTTACTTAGAAGAGCACGTCAACTTCTTACAAAGATCGCTGGGGCGACACTTGGAATTTTCCAAGCAACTTTATCTGACGCTTGCACAAACTTCTAACTGAATAGCACTGAGCACTTTTAGGCTTAGGAAGCTTGGCTAGTAGATGAGAAGGTTTTGTCTTGTATGAGGGTATAGGAGAAGAGAAGATGAGATGAAGAGATGAATAAAAATGGTTGAAATCATGCCCTATATATACTAGTCTGGAAGGCAGAATTCGGCCAGAATTCTGTCCTCAAAATTCAAAAATATGGCCGTTGTACCAGCTAGCAATTGGTACCCCTAAAAATTAGCTCATGGAATTTAGGGGACAGAGTTCGACCCGAACTCTATGTAGGGGTAGAGTTCGGCCCGAACTCTGCCTCCTTGGGGACATAATATTCATGGGCTGATTTTGGGCTTTGGCAGTTTGGTCTTTTGTTTGTGGAGCTTGGAGAGATATGTCTAGGGGTTGAGATGACACAGTGCGACTCAACGTACACATTCTCCTAGACTCAATAAATTAAAGATTACAGACTTGAAACAAATAGGAAAACCAAGAGCCCTTTGATGATGCCTTTCTTCTGATATTTGAGTAGACCTAAATACGTCTTTCTCCTTGACAACAGTCGCCCAAAGATATACAAAGAAATCTTCTTGTGTGACGCCGTCTTTGGTCCATCATTAATTCTCTATTGCATATGTCCTAGTTTGATCATGCTTTCTGCATGTCTACAAATACATGTTAGGCGAGCAAAATATGTTACTGTACGATACAAGCATGGCAATATGATATAGGACAATTAGGACAATGCCAAGTTTAAGTAGCAACATGATAGTGAGTATATGAATATTAGGACATCATTATATTAAACTTAATTGATTAGCCATATTCAAAAACACGATGTAATAATTGGGCTAACAATATATATATAATATTTGGTAGATATTGGGGTTAGGGTTTGGATAGGAGAGTTTTAAGAAAGATTTTGTTAAGTTTTGATAAAGATTTCAAAAGATATGCAAAGATGCATCAAGGAGATTTGATTTGGTTTCTTTTTAGAAAAATGTAACTTGGAATGGGTTCGAACCTTCATGGATGTACAAAATCTAAATAAAATCAATCTAAATTAGTCCTAATAGGTTATGGCAACCGAACATAAGCTATACCAAGGCTTTTTGACATAGTTTTGAGGCGATATGATTTATTGAACCGAAATAGGCTCTGAAAGTCTACTAAATGGGTCTTTCGTGCCATTTAAAAATAAGTAGTACATTGAACTCAATTGAGTGGGACTAGTGGCATGTGTGTAGTAGACTCAAAATAGGTCAAAATCATATATTGGGTCGAAAAACTTGGATCGAGATTGGTCTCCAATTCCATTTGGAAAATACAACGGCTTTACAGTTAAGAGCAAAAATTGACCATTTTGACCCAAAAATTGTATATGAAAAATATGGTACAAGAAAACATGTTTGAGTGGTACATGATATACCTAAATGAATGTGGACTCATCTAGGACTCGAATATAAAATTGGTTTCAAGAAATTGGCAATTGTTGTGCTTCAAAATCAAAGCTACGATAAAGAGTATTAATAGTCAAAATTATGGTATACACTGGTTGGTAACAATAATAGATACCAGATACTACACTCCATCGAGGTGAATGATACCACAGTATCCAAGGAATGGCCAACAGATACATATTATCATGATCCTTTTCCCTTATAGTAAATCTACTTGTTTTAAGTTACCTAGTTAACCATAACAATTATATGGAATCTCGTGCCTTGGACACATGATCATCCATCCTAGATGTCGTACCATAGTATGAGTACGTTGTGTGTGAATCTGTACTGGTCTCCGAAGATTTTATTCTAGATTTGTCTTGAGCGTAGATGCAACAGTAATACACAATTTTTTATCTAGCCATGCTACAATCACTAACCAACTACAAGGACATCCGTACATGAATAACGTAATACATATAATATAATATAACTTGAATAGGAGGTCCCACCTTACTACACAGAACATGAATAGTGCCGTAGTGCATGTAGAAGCATAGAAAATACGCATACAAAGTCTGGAACACAGGCACACTCACCCAAAAAGTTTAAATTAGAGGCATACTTTTATCTCAGACGGCGCACCCAACCCAGAAAAACGATCGTACTTTCTCCAGCCTTGTCATTTCGTCATTTTATGGGTCAGACTGGCAGCCATCAGATTGACATAGTGACTGAATAGATCAAGTGCATTTACTGCTGAAGATCTCCTGCATGCCGACCCAAATTGTCGATTTGTGGCCATTATTGCTACTTCCACTAAAGTACGCCGGTGATGCTACTTCCATCAAAGGTATGCTAGTGTTGCTACTTCTACCAAAAGTATGCCAGTATTACTACTTCTACCAAAGTACACCAGTGTTGCTATTTCTACCAGAGTACGACAGTGTAGCTACTTCTATAAAAGTATGCCAGTGTTGCTACGTCTATCAAAATATGCCAACATTGCTACTTACCACCAAATATATGCTAGTATTTCTACTTCTAGTAAAGTACGCAAGTGTTGCTACTTCTACCAAAGTACGCCAGCTTTGCTACTTCTAACAAATTGTACCAACGTTGTTGCTTCCACCAAAAGTATGCCAATGTTGCGACCTCCCCAAAAGTATGCATACTTATCCTCATTTAATTGACAGTGTGCGGTTACGAATTCAGGGAGATTATGTGTTTTTAATATCATAATTCTTGTAGAACGTGTGTAAGTAGTTGCCACCACGACCTAAGCTTTTCTCGCAGGAAGCCACGAGTCAAGCCGATAGCAATTTGTGCGCACATGATCATATAACCATTTAGAGTGCTATAAAAATGGAATCAATGTCATACCATACCATAAAAGCGTAGATAGAGAGAAAAGAGATAGAAGTCTTGTATGCTGTTGCTAGAGTCTTTTTTTGTCAAAGTTCTCTGTGTTAGGGTTATATACTAAAAGCATCACTTTTGTAGTAACCTTATTTCCTTAAATTTTGAATGAGAATCATATGGACAAATGTTTGCATATTGTATTTGTTGCAAGTGTTAATGCAAATGTCTGATATTCTATATTATAGATAATATGGTGTGTGGTGTCACACAGAAGATCATATTATCAGTTCCCTATAGAGTATATAAATAGTTCACAACCTAAATGGACTTGGACAATCTATTGGAAATGTTGTAGTGTAATCTGGTATTAGTCTATCTTGACTATAGGTTTACACATATTATCAGTTCCCTATGGAGTATATAAATAGTTCACAACCTAGATGGACTTGGACAATCTATTGGAAATGTTGTAGTGTAATCCGGTATTAGTCTATCTTGACTATAGGTTTACACTAGTACACTTTGTGTGAATTGAACAGGATCACTTGAGGTTATTCTCTTTGTACTGACTACATAAGAGAATAAATACCCCTGTTATTATGGATGCTTGTGCTCTTAATTCGGATATAATAATGGACATGTATATGCAGTGTGCATTACTTTGACTCATAAAAGAGTGAGAATTATGGATCAACAACCTCTATGAATTGAGTAATAATATTGTATGTATGATGGGCTGTTGATTATAAATGGAATCCATGTCCCGATACATCGGGTTCATGATATCCTCTTAAGGAGCTCATAAGGATTGTCATGTAAACCCTGCAGGTGAATTATATCCGACATAACAAATAAAGTTGAGCGGTACTACTTAAGGATAAAAGATGTCGAATCAATATAGTTGTCAGTAACTTAATTTGATCGACGGACATATGATATCTTAACATGGGGAGCCAAACGAGCATATAATAAAATGAGCCCACAAACATAATTTAGGATTAGGGAGGTAGTGCAACAATAGCTCATTAGTGGATCGAGCTATTGTTAATGGGCCTGGATTATGTGTTCGGGCTAAACACGGGATATCCAGATCCGTTAGGAGGCCTAACCCTAATTTCTCCTCATGGTCCCAGCCGTAGCCTATATATATCCTCTATTCTCTGGCCGCCAGATTACTGATCAAAAATCCGAAATTTTCTCTAAATTTGTGATTCACGTAAGGAGAGAAAGAGAGGGCTGCCAAGGAGAAAAAAAAGGTTGGGAGATCGTCGCCCATACGACGTCCAACTCGAGGAAGGAATACGTGCAAAAGATCTTGGGGTCGTCCGCTCGAGATTGCCAGAAATTTTTTGTCTCCTTTCCGCCGCAGGTATAATTCGTGAACCCTAGTTTCCGCCTATGAAGGGTTAGAACACGTATTAGATTTGTTTAACTTTCTATCGATCAATACGCACACCAAAAAAAGGGTCCTGGGAATCCCTATTTCTATCACTCTGAGTGTTCGAGACTTAGCATATTCTTTTTCTTCTTCTTCTTCTTCTTCTTCTTATGCCTTGGAGTCCAAGGAGTAAAGTAATCGACCACATATCAGATCTCTATAGCTACTACTTCCCTAAAATTTGTACTTAGATTCTTATGTAGAATTTGTGTACCTTTTTTGAAAAGTTTGTAACACAAAAGGTTATTCAACTTTTTTGTTTATGGCAAACAAAATGGCTGTTCTGCTAGGGACGATTTTTTTGTCTAATGAGAAGACAATGGCTCAACTCGACACATCATTGGTTGGCACAACGTACGAGATGTTGGTCTTCCAGTTCAACTAACAAGCCTATGAAGTAATGCTTTCTGGAGGTTGCTCGAGCCCCTCACCAGTAACCAAGCCAAAAAGAGTTCGTAAGACTTGGTTGCCAAAGCCCCTCTTATCTTACCCCGATGTTGGTATCAACAAGGTAAAAAGAATTAATGACGTCTTCTACCGAGAAATCTCTCAGTAATAGTGCCGATCTCTTGTCCCTAGTCTGTGTCTCGGTGGACAACACCCTTAGCCACGCCAGTGTGCTACCTAAGGGAAAGAAACTGCGATGACCTCACAACAATAAACTAGGGATAAGCCAACCATTCCTTGGAAGAGGAATTCAATACAATGCTAAGAAGTTTGCTCATCCTCAAAAAACCAAATCCTCGCATGTTCAGTGCAATATGCAAGGCAAATCAAACATGGATACTATTATTTAGTCAATTTCACGGGAAAGAAAGTGCCCACACACATTTTTTGCTTCCTACAACTGTAACTACCTAATTCTGGAAGAAGCGTATTTTTGTCATTTTAATAATTGTATTAGTGATGATAATATTTATTATTATATGTATTGGTTATGTGCTAGCTAATTAGAATAGACCATGTGATCAGTTGGTTAGTAGAGTAGCATATTTATTAGACTTAATGTTAGTGAATCTAATTAGACTTGACATGACACTAGAGCCCAATGATTAGATTGACCTGCGTGGACGAAAACTTTAGACTAGACCTAATTAGACTTAATTAGTCATTTCTTTTGATAAATAGAGATTAATATAATTTATAAATTAAGATTAGAAGCTCCCACCCATTAGATTAGCCTTCATGACAAACATGGAGGGCACTTTGGACATTTTGCGTTGCTCATAGAGAGCTCACTTGGTCGGCCCTATTAAGAGGAGATAGCTCTCTCTCTCTTCCTATTTATTTGTGCCATTTAATTCCTTTTTGGTGTTCTTTCCCAAATTGATCCATCCATCCATCAATTCTACTGAATTTATCTTCAATTCCCTTCCAATTCTCTTCATTCTCATCACTTGGAGGAGCCTAGAAGCTTGGTAGCTAGGAGAACTTGTGGAGGAGGCTATTGGCTAGGAATTTGTGTTCGAATCATGTCGATTAGGCTTTACATTGGGAATCTATCTCCTAAATAAATATACATCTCAATTTATCCTCTATTTAGACTCTAATTGTTCAATCTGACCATTAGGAATCCACCCATGGACTAGGACTACCTGTAGAAGGAAGAATTAACTTCTGATGACCCTTTATATGAAAGTTTTATTGAGATTTGTGCCAAATTAGGGGGAAATCTGAGATTAGTGTACCAAGTGTTTGTCATTTGGTAATTTAGATCTATTTAAACTTATTTTAGTTGTGTGTGTCTAGATCCATGTCCACAATTGGGTACGAGTAGGCCATATCATGATACGGTAGGACACAAAGTCATTTTGGGTTTTTTCCCTCCGACACTTGTGGCACACATATCCAATTCTTCAAGACATATTGCATTAGCTATATATTGTTCTAATAAGGCTCTAATTTATGTTTTAGATATGCTCATATGATTTGGGTAGAATTGGACAATGCTTGGTATAGGTATCTTGGGCGTATCACAAGAGTATCGTAGATTGGTGCGATACTAAGGTGGTGCACACCAAGTGTTTGATTTGGTACATTCAGGTGGTGTTAGTCACATGTGTGTGTATGGTATTAGTTGTGCTAGGAAATCATGTGTAGGTAGGTAGTGTGTGTGGGTAGATTATTAAATGTGTGTGTGTGTGTTGAGGAAATGGTACCAACAGGTAATAGAAAGGTAAGGACCTGTGTCAGTCCTAAGCAGTTGGGTGTGTATACGAGAGAGAGAAGTCTGTGCAAATTTCACTGTACAGGTAGCAGGTGTGAGAGGGATATATTGTTGGCCCATACAGCCATGGTCGAACTGATTTTGATAATTGATTTAAAACTCCAACATTGATATGAAAAGAAAGAAGATTGCAGCGTATTTCGTCAAAGCATATTATTCTACTTTATTTTGTATTTTTTTATTGAGTCTAGAAAATTGTGAGTCGGTATCACTGGCAACTTGGAAGACCTACCTCATAAAACCATGTTTCTGACCTAAAAATAATCCTAATTCTTTGTTTATCCAAAACTTCCCAAAAATAAAACTAACCTAGAAATCCCCTAGCCGAACTCGGGCCGAGTTCTGCCCAAACTCGGACTGAACTCGGTCTACCAAAATTTCCTCTAGTCAGTAGCAAATACCTATTCTTTTGGATCCACAGCATTCAAAATTATGAACGTTATCCCTACCGAGTTTCGCCCGAACTCTGCCTCAAAAATTCCTATAAATAGGGAAAAATTTGTCATTTCTAATAACTCATTCATTCTTCATCTTTTCTATCTCTTTCAAAGTTTTTTTATCTATAAAAACCTTTAATCTTCCTATTTGCAAGACAACTCCTATTCTTCTAAGTGTCGGTGGTTTCCGATTAGGAGTATTCGAGTTGTACAAGCTTGGAGTATAAAATCTTTCCTCAAAAAGGTGTTTAAGTTTGATCGTGGGCTTCGGATAAAAACATGACGGTGTTGAAGTTGGCATGTTCTTCGGAGTAAAGCACATGGTGTAATCTCTATTTCAAATAGTGGATTTGTCACTCCCCGTTCCCGGAATGCGTATTTTTATATATGTACAACTCATGTGTATTTATTTAGTATTTATCATGTATTATTCTGTATTTAAATTCCTTTAGTTTTATGTTAATTAAATATCTGCTTTTTAAATTTTCATGTTAATTATATTTCTGCAATTTTCTTACCTGTATTTTATTTGTTGCTTTAGTCTTATTGGGTTTCGGCTTGGATGGATCTGTGCAACCCGGCCCACTAACTCCCACCTACCACCACCCTCCCTATTTAAAGCTTCCATCTCTTTCTCTCTCCTCATTACTTCATTCTCACCATTACTTCTTCTTCTACCTCTCATTACTCCCCACCACCTACCAGCAGCAGCAGTAGGCAAGTGCAAACTTGCTCCTTCTCCACCCATTTTTATGGTTCATTTGCCTTCTTATCGTGATTCCAAGAGAGATTAGTTCTTAGCATTTTTGATTTCTACGGCTGGTTTTCTCTAGATCTAAGTTATAGTATTTCGGCTGTTCATGGGTTCTTGATCCACCAACTTAGCGTGTATTTCTGGCACTGGAACAAGGCTCCATAGGGCGAGTTCGGGAGATGTTGTACGCACACGTTCTTACGTGCTCGCGTGAGACATCAGCCCAGTCACGTACACGTCTTTACGTGTTTGCGTGTATTTTTAGTCACGCTAACGTTCTCATGAGCGTGCGTGTATTTTAGTCACGCTAACGTTCTCATGAGCGTGCGTGTATTTTAGTCACGCTAACGTTCTCATGAGCGTGCGTGTATTTTTAGTCACGCTCACTCTGTGCTTGTCTGCGTGACTTTTGAGTTACGTTCACACGGTGCGTATCTGCGTGTATTTTAGCCACTCTCACGCTGTACTTACGTGCGTGACTTTTGGCGTGCATGACTTTTCACCCTCACACTGAGCGTGCGTGCGTGAATTACTTGTCACGCTCACGTTTACCTGAGTGTACTCCTTTTACGCTTACTCCTTCATGCCAGACTTGGCGTACTTTTCACGTATACGATTCTTGCGTGACTTTTGGACTTAGCTTAGACTTGTTAGCATGACTTCCTGACTTGGGAGTTTTATTTGTTCTATATTTTATTCATTTAATATGAGCATGATAATTCTCTTATTATATCCTTACGCCTTTTTGCATGAACCCGAAAATCTTAGCATGTTAATATTTTAATACCTATGGTTGTGTATTAGTGCCAAGTGTCTGGATTGGTATATAGATATCTAGTGAGACTGGAACTTGACCTTGAGAGTTACAGACTCAACCCTATTTAATGCTAATGACTTTCATGCCTTGTCACCATTAATGACGATGGTTATCTTGACTAATTTGGTCATGCGTTCCTAGTTGGAACTAAGAGACTGGCTAGTCGTCATATTGAAATGAATGAATGAGACACGTTCATGTTATGAACTATTGCAATCGACTGGCTGATCCCGAATATTGACATACATGCACATACAGGCTTCAATCTATTTATTTAATTTTTATTTATTTATTTCCTACAAAAGAAGCATGTATACTTTATGGTCAAGGCATGATTACCGTGGTTAGATTTGATTGTTGTATTACGCTATGTAAGACCTGCAACCTAGCCGTACTGGTATCGTTGTAGAGTTGAGCATATCGTACCCCGTATAAAAGTACTCATTTGAATGACTATGATCCACGACATGGGATTTCACTCAACATAGGGACTATTAAGTTAAATAAAATAATGATTACATGGAGAGAATGGATTCCCGAGTTCTTACATGGCAACCCCCTTGGGACGAGTAGTACCCGACGGGCCGGCTGGTTCCCACAGATACTGTAAATCTGCCACACGAGCAGGGAACAGTATCTGCTTTTATTATTATGGTATATTGTATATTGACGGGCGTCCTGCTAGGACTCGTCTAATTCATACATGGCGTACATGATTGACTGGATAGACTAGCCTTGCTCGCACATAGTAAGAACTATGGAATCCCTAATTGCATTATTCCAGGATAACTTGGGACTCACAATAGCAAGCCGTAGAATTTGATTGGCCGTTCAAAATGATTTGTTTATGTACCGTACTACTCTGTTACCTAATGGGATAATCAGAATGTCAGGACATGACGGGCCAACTTCTGTCCTAGTTTGGTTGGGAGGTTGGTTCAAAGTGTCGTGATGTGATGTGAATCCTAGTAGCAAGCAGAGATCTATTATTATATTCTTTTACTTACTGGTTTATGTCCTTCATATCGTCCTTCCTTGTGGTACTTGCTATTAGAGGTCTAACCTCTCTGGTTTTGCATGGCCAGATTTAGAGCCGGTTCCCGAGGATCCAGCGTACTCCTACCTTCCAGATGGTCAATACTAGGGGAATGATCGCAGGAGGACTCGAGTGGGTTCCTTACTTCACCGCTCGTCTTGTTATTTACCTTTATACTTAGCCGTTTGGCACCGACATGTTAGTCGGATTGTCTTGTACTTACTTTTACATAATTATAATTAAGTCAGACTGCAGCTGATAACAATTGTGTATACTTGCTATACCATCTGGCTATGTTTTGTAAAGCCAGATCTCAAGAACATTTTGACTGAGCGTTTGGGACGCCTTACTGTTTTATCTTATATGTTTTCTATTTCTGTTTCCTTGCTTGAATGATTGAGACAATAGGTGTGTAATGACCATAGCAAGACTTTTATGTAGTATGCACTCCCCTCGTCTGGTTAGACAACATTGATCGTATTATACGGTATTCATCTACCCGTAATACGTAGCTGGCTGAGTCATTCCCCCGCTCTCCAGTATTCTGGTTCTGGGGCGTGACAAGGTTTTAGTTGTGGCCCATGCAGGTCTGATTTCAGACTTGTGGGGTGTTTTAATTTATAGGATGTCTCAATCACACATGTTTCCCCTTGATCTCCTGATTCATTATTCTCAACTCTTGCTTGACATTCCGGTATCCTTTGACTTTATTGATCCTTCCTGTCCGGTCGTTTGATTGTTCTCTTGTCCCTTTTCTTAGGGGCACTTCGTCCGCATCGGTCAGAGCTGGACAGCAACAACAAGGGCAACATGGGCAACATGACCAGGTTGGTCAGCAATAAGGGCCAGTCTCACCTTAGGAGGCTATCCAGGAAGAAGTAATAGTAGAACCAGCGGTTGGACCGCAGTATTCGGATATTCCAAACCCACCCGTAGTTCCACCTACTCCTGTGGAAGTGGACACACCAGCCCTTCTGGAGATCATGAGAGGAATGATGGCTGCTCAGCAACATCAGATGTTGGCCCAGCAGCGTATGCACACTCAGCTACAAGAGCATAATGTGTTGCTTAACCAAAGATTGCAGACAGCTTTGGAAAGAGGAGTAAGGACTGATTCAGGAGCATCAGCCAGGTTTTGCAAGTACAACCCCCGCCGTTTCGAGGGCACGGAGGATGCCATTTCAGCAGATGCATGGCTTAAGGATATGGAGGCTATTCTGACAGCGGCTAAGGTACCGGCAGAAGAACGTGTAGATCTAGTGAAGTTGTTACTTCAGGATCTCGCACGTGATTGGTGGAAATCAGAGGAAGTGGGCATCAGACGTCCTGTGGCTTGGGACGATTTTACAGCAAGATTCAAGACCAAGTACTATGGAGTTGTGGCGCAGTTTGAGCTACAACAGAAGTTTATCAACCTCAGGCAGGCCGGCAAGACAGTAGATGCTTATGCAGCGGAGTTCTGCAGATTGAATAGATTCGCCCCAGAGATGGTAGCAACAGAGCGCCAGAGGGCTATGAGGTTTCAGCAAGGGTTTCATCTTGAACTCTTGCAATTGATAGAGGGGCACAATTACCAAACTTTTGATGAGATGTTGACGGCAACTCGAAGGCATGAGCTCACCATTCAGAGGCTTGCGACTAGGACTGGGGGTCAGAAGAGATCCCACAGTCAGATTGAAGGAGGAGGGGGAGCAGCGCCCCGAACAACAGTACCATTTACTGGCATTCGTATCCACGATGTGGCGATACGAGGACCAGCACCACCCAGGCAGCAGCAGCAACATCAACAGAAGAAGAACCAGCAACCCCCGGAGGGCTGCACTTATTGTGGGAAGATGGGACACACTAGAGACGTGTGTCGGACATTGAATGGACTGTGTCTGATATGTGAAAATCCAGATCATCGGGTTACCATATGTCCCATGAATTCGAGGTCAGGAGGACCGGGGCAGCAGTTTCCTGCTTTGCCAGCACCAGGGGCAAGCCAGTATCGAGGACCAGCGGTGGCAGTTAGGCCATTGGCGTAGCGTCCGTTAGTACCGCAGGCTCAGATGTTTCGGCAGCAGGGACCGCCGATGCAGCAATACCAGCATAGACCACCCCAGCATCATCAAGGCAGGGGCCAGCAGCAGCATCAGGCCAGGCCGCAGCGTAGAAATCAGCAAGGAGGTCGAGTGCAAGCATTCACTCTGTCCTTGGAAGAGGCATAGGCATCGGGAGATGTTGTGGCAGGTAACATTCTCGTCGCCTCATATCTCGCAGTAGCATTGTTTGATTCGGGAGCATCCCATTCATTTATATCTGCACGATTTGCGACACGACTAGGGATGGAGTTCGAGGCATTGCTAGGGAGGTTGAATATACTCACTGGTAATGGGCTCGTAGGAGTTAGTAGAGTTATTTTAGCGTGTAGCGTTGTAGTTTGCGGGCATTCCTTACCTGCCCGGTTGATAGAATTTCTTGTTAGAAATTTTGACGTTATCTTAGGCATGGACTGGCTGAAGGACAGTCATACGACAATAGATTGTCGTAGAGGGAGTGTATCTTTTGATATTCCAGGCATGAAGAGGTTTACCTTAGTCAGATCAGAGGCAACTCAGTAAGAGCAGGGAGTAGTAGCGGCAATGGAGGAAGTTCAGATTCCGAAGGTAGTTGAAGAGTTTCTAGACGTATTTCTCGAAGAACTTCCAGGTCTACCACCAGTTAGAGATATTGAGTTCAGTATAGAATTGGCACCAGGAACTAAACCGATATCAGATCGGGTTTATATAATGGCGGATTCGGAGCAGGCCAAGGTATATCAACATATAGAGGAACTGAAGGAGAAGAAGTTTATACAAGCTAGCATATCACCGTGGGCAGCACCAGTGGTACTTGTGGGAAAGAAGGATGGGTCATCTAGATTATGCATTGACTACAGGAAGCTTAACGCGGCAACAGAGAAGAACAAGTATCCATTACCCAGGATCGACGACTTATTTGATCAGTTGAGCAAGGCTAGAGTTTTCTCCAAGATAAATCTTCATTCAGGGTACCATCAGGTGAGGGTTCGGAAGGAAGATATTCCTAAGACAGCATTCCGGTCGAAATATGGGCATTACGAATTCTTAGTAATGCCGTTTGGTTTGACCAATGCTCCAGCAATATTCATGGATTTGATGAACCGCATCTTTATGCCATATTTAGACCAGTTTGTCATTGTGTTTCTTAACGACATTCACGTATACTCTGCTAGTGAAGAGGAGCATGAAGACCACCTCAGAAAAGTGTTGCAGGTTCTGAGAGAGAACCAGTTGTATGCCAAGCTCAGCAAGTGTAAGTTTTGGTCGGATCACATTTCATTTTTGGGTCATATCATATCAGGAGCTGGAGTAGCAGTAGATCCCAAGAAAGTAGAAGCAGTAGAGAGTTGGCCAGTACCCAAGACCGTAGCAGATGTGCGGAGTTTCCTGGGATTGGCAGGATATTACAGAAGATTTGTATCAGACTTTGCAAGACTTTCAGCACCCATGACCCGCTTGACCCGGAAGGATGTGTCATTTGTTTGGTCGGCAGAATGTCAGACATCATTCGAGACTTTGAAGCAGAAGTTGATATCAGCACCTATTCTTACATTGCCAGTTGGGCCCGGAGGTTTTACAGTATATTGTGATACGTCAGATAAAGGACTTGAATGTGTCCTTATGCAATATGGGAAGGTGATAGCGTATGCATCTAGGCAACTTCGAGACCACGAGAAGAATTACCCAACTCATGATTTAGAGTTGGCGGCAGTAGTGTTTGCTCTGAAGCTATGGAGGCATTATTTATATGGTGACCGAGTAGAAATGTACACAGACCATAAAAGTCTGAAGTACATCTTTACCCAGAAGGAACTAAATATGAGACAGAGAAGATGGCTGGAGTTGATTAA
Source organism: Iris pallida (assembly GCA_029216955.1). Classification (NCBI taxonomy): domain Eukaryota; kingdom Viridiplantae; phylum Streptophyta; class Magnoliopsida; order Asparagales; family Iridaceae; genus Iris; species Iris pallida. Next base: position 3,990,830 of record JANAVB010006390.1, read on the forward strand.
GGATTATGATGTGGAGCTCCAGTACCATCCAGGCAAGGCGAATGTAGTAGCAGACGCTCTCAGCAGAAGAGGCGGCGCATTTATGTTGACAACACAGAAGCATATCTTGGAAGACCTTCAGGAGATGGGCATCGAAGTTATATTTCCTAGTGATATAGGAGTTCTAACTAGTCTGCAAGTTCAATCCGACTTAGTAGACAGGATCAAGGCAGCTCAGGCACAGGACCCAAGGATTCAGCAGCTTAGGGCAGAATATGAGTCAGGACTCAGGAAGGAGATGAGGATTCACGAAGATGGTACACTTAGGTTCGGATCGCGTTTATGTGTGCCTAGTGGAGATATCAGACAGGAGGTCATGGCAGAAGCTCACAGTTCTCAGTATTCTATTCACCCTGGAGGGACCAAGATGTACCAAGATATCAAGCAGCATTTCTGGTAGAACGGGATGAAGAGGGAGATAGCTAGATTTGTTTCCCGTTGCTTGGTATGTCAGTAAGTGAAGGCAGAACAGCAGAGGCCAGCTGGGCTATTACAACCGCTTTCTATCCCAGAATGGAAATGGGAGCATATTACAATGGACTTTGTGACCGGTTTACCGAGATCACCAAGTGGTAAGGATGCTATTTGGGTGATAGTAGACCGGCTTACGAAGGTAGCACATTTTCTTCCTTTCAGAATAGGACAATCTACAGAAAAGTTGGCAGAATTATATATGCAACAGATAGTCAGGCAGCATGGAGTCCCTGTCAGTATTGTGTCGGATCGAGATACCCGCTTTATATCACATTTCTGGAAAAGCTTACATCATAGTCTGGGTACCAAGTTAAGGTTTAGCACGGCCTACCATCCGCAGACGGATGGGCAATCAGAAAGAACGATTCAGACTTTAGAAGACATGTTGCGAGCTTGCACTCTAGATTTTGGAGGGTCTTGGGAAAGTCACCTGCACTTGGTCGAGTTCTCATACAATAATAGTTATCAGGCCAGTATCCAGATGGCGCCATTCGAAGCATTATATGGTAAGAAGTGCAGGTCACCACTTGCATGGGATGATATTGGGGAGAGGAAGATGCTAGGCCCAGAAATGATTATTCAGACGGCTGAAGTAGTTAAAGGAATTAGAGAGCGACTTAGAGTTGCACAGGACCGGCATCGTCATTGGGCTGATCAGCATCGTAGGCCGTTAGAGTTCTCTGTTGGGGACCACGTATTCTTGCGGATCTCACCTACTCGTGGGGTCATTAGATTTGGCGTTCGCGGGAAATTGAGTCCGTGGTACGTGGGCCCATTCGTGATCCTTGATCGGATAGGCGATGTTGCTTATCGTTTATCACTCCCACCTTCGTTACGAGAAGTGCATGACGTGTTTCATGTATCTCAATTACGTAGGTATGTATCGGACCCAAGCCATGTCTTCGATCACTCTGAGCTGGTTGTTGGTACCAACATGTCTTACGAGGAACAGCCTGTGTCCATTTTGGACCGAAGAGAGAAGATACTCAAGAACCGAATAATTAGTCTTGTCCGTGTTGCTTGGGGTCATCACTCCTTGGGAGAGTCAACGTGGGAACGTGAGGATGATATCCGATCACGGTATCCACACCTGTTTGACTCACAATGTATATCTCTTTCTGTATACCTTGATTGTCCTGATTCTTCATGCTTGTCACCTTATGGGTAGAGTTACCTAATATCGTAGATTAATGGATTTACATATATAGTACTTGCTTTTGATATAGTAACAATGATTGCTTGCTCAGTAGAATTGCTTGTATTAGTTTAGCTCTGATATTTCTATCCGGCTTGGATTTGAAATTCCGAGGACGGAATTTTTCTAAGGTGGGTAGAGATGTCACTCCCCGTTCCCGGAATGCATATTTTTATATATGTACAACTCATGTGTATTTATTTAGTATTTATCATGTATTATTCTGTATTTAAATTCCTTTAGTTTTATGTTAATTAAATATCTGCTCTTTAAATTTTTATGTTAATTATATTTCTGCAATTTTATTACCTGTATTTTATTTGTTGCTTTAGTCTTATTGGGTTTCAGCTTGGATGGATCTGTGCAACCCGGCCCACTAACTCCCACCTACCACCACCCTCCCTATTTAAAGCTTCCATCTCTTTCTCTCTCCTCATTACTTCATTCTCACCATTACTTCTTCTTCTACCTCTCATTACTCTCCACCACCTACCAGCAGCAGCAGTAGGCAAGTGCAAACTTGCTCCTTCTTCACCCATTTTTATGGTTTATTTGCCTTTTTCTCGTGATTCCAAGAGAGATTAGTTCTTAGCATTTTTAATTTCTACGGCTAGTTTTCTCTAGATCTAAGTTATAGTATTTCGGCTGTTCATGGGTTCTTGATCCACCAACTTAGCGTGTATTTCTGGCACTGGAACAAGGCTCCATAGGGCAAGTTTGGGAGATGTTGTACGCACACATTCTTACATGCTCGCGTGAGACATCAGCCCAGTCACGCACACGTCTTTACGTGTTTGCATGTATTTTTAGTCACGCTAACGTTCTCATGAGCGTGCGTGTATTTTAGTCACGCTAACGTTCTCATGAGCGTGCGTGTATTTTAGTCACGCTAACGTTCTTATGAGCGTGCGTGTATTTTAGTCACGCTAACGTTCTCATGAGCGTGCGTGTATTTTTAGTCACGCTCACTCTGTGCTTGTCTGCGTGACTTTTGAGTTACGTTCACACGGTGCGTATCTGCGTGTATTTTAGCCACTCTCACGCTGTGCTTACGTGCTTGACTTTTGGCGTGCGTGACTTTTCACCCTCACACTGAGCGTGCGTGCGTGAATCACTTGTCACGCTTCACTTTTCACGCTCACGTTTACCTGAGTGTACTCCTTTTACGCACACTCCTTCATGCCAGACTTGGCGTACTTTTCATGCATACGATTCTTGCGTGACTTTTGGACTTAGCTTAGACTTGTTAGCATGACTTCCTGACTTAGGAGTTTTATTTGTTCTATATTTTATTCATTTAATGTGGGCATGATAATTCTCTTATTATATCCTTACGCCTTTTTGCATGAACCCGAAAATCTTAGCATGTTAATATTTTAATACCTATGGTTGTGTATTAGTGCCAAGTGTCTGGATTGGTATATAGATATCTAGTGAGACTGGAACTTGACCTTGAGAGTTACAGACTCAACCCTATTTAATGCTAATGACTTTCATGCCTTGTCACCATTAATGACGATGGTTATCTTGACTAATTTGATCATGCGTTCCTAGTTGGAACTAAGAGACTGGCTAGTCGTCATATTGAAATGAATGAATGAGACACGTTCATGTTATGAACTATTACAATCGACTGACTGATCCCGAATATTGACATACATGCACATGCAGGCTTCAATCTATTTATTTAATTTTTATTTATTTATTTTCTACAAAAGAAGCATGTGTATTTTATGGTCAAGGCATGATTACCGTGGTTAGATTTGATTGTTGCATTACGCTATGTAAGACCTGCAACCTAGCCGCACTGGTATCATTGTAGAGTTGAGCATATCGTACCCCGTACAAAAGTACTCATTTGAATGACCATGATCTACGGCATGGGATTTCACTCAACATAGGGACTATTAAGTTAAATAAAATAATGATTGCATTGAGAGAATGGATTCCCGAGTTCTTACATGGCAGCCCCCTTGGGACGAGTAGTACCCGACAGGCTGGCTGGTTCCCACAAATACTGTAAATCTGCCACACGGGCAGGGAACAGTATCTGCTTTTATTATTATGGTATATTGTATATTGACGGGCGTCCTGCTAGGACTTGTCTAATTCATGCATGGCGTACATGATTGACTGGATAGACTAGCCTTGCTCGCACATAGTAAGAACTATGGAATCCCTAATTGCTTTATTCCAGGATAACTTGGGACTCACAATAGCAAGCCGTAGAATTTGATTGGCCGTTCAAAATGATTTGTTTGTGTACCGTACTACTCTGTTACCTAATGGGATAATCAGAATGTCAGGACATGACGGGCCAACTTCTGTCCTTGTTTGGTTGGGAGGTTGGTTCGAAGTGTCGTGATGTGATGTGAATCCTAGTAGCAAGCAGAGATCTACTATTATATTCTTTTACTTACTGGTTTATGTCCTTCATATCGTCCTTCCTTGTGGTACTTGCTATTAGAGGTCTAACCTCTCTGGTTTTGCATGGCCAGATTTAGAGCCGGTTCCCGAGGATCCAGCGTACTCCTACCTTCCAGATGGTCAATACTAGGGGAATGATCGCAGGAGGACTCGAGTGGGTTCCTTACTTCACCGCTCGTCTTGTTATTTACCTTTATACTTAGCCGTTTGGCACCGACATGTTAGTCGGATTGTCTTGTACTTACTTTTACATAATTGTAATTAAGTCAGACTGCAGCTGATAACAATTGTGTATACTTGCTATACCATCTGGCTATGTTTTGTAAAGCCAGATCTCAAGAACATTTTGACCGAGCGTTTGGGACGCCTTACTGCTTTATCTTACATATTCTCTATTTCTGTTTCCTTGCTTGAATGATTGAGACAATAGGTGTGTAATGACCATAGCAAGACTTTTATGTAGTATGCACCCCCCTCGTCTGGTTAGACAGCATTGATCGTATTATACGGTATTCATCTACCCGTAATACGTAGCTGGCTGAGTAATTCCCCCGCTCTCCAGTATTCTGGTTCTGGGGCGTGACAGGATTATAGCGAGCAAAAGTTGTTGGCGTATTGCTTTCTTGCCTCCACTTACTTATTGCTTTACTTTATTGCATTTAAGTTTCATATATATATCTGCCTTTATCTGCTTAGTTTTTAATTGGGAAATATTTTTTCGCTATACTCTATTCATCCCCCTCTAGAGGTGCCATCGATCCTACAATTGGTATCAGAGCACGGTTTCTCTCTAGATGGATTTAATCTCCTTGAGATATGGCACATTATACACAAGCAATGATGAAGGCCAATCTACAAATATGCTACCCCTATTTGATGGCACAAATTACACGTATTGGAAGACACACATGAGCTTTTATCTCAAGTCTCTTGATTTTGATTTATGGTCGATTATCATCAATGGTTACAGAAAACCACTACTTATTATGGTAGATGGTAATCTAGTTGAAAAACCACATGACAAATATACTGACAATAAAAAGAAATAAGCAAGTCTTGATACAAAAGCTATCAATACGTTATTCTGTGCAGCAGATACAATTGAGTTTAATAGAGTATCAATATGTGTCACGTCTCACGAAGTTGGGAAACTTCTTGAGGTAACTCATGAAGGCACTTAACAAGTGAAGGAGTCTAAAATCTCAAGACTAACACAAGACTATAAGGCCTTCAAAATGAAGCCTAATAAGACTATTACAAATATGTTTACTCGGTTTCTAGATATTATTAACCCCTTATCTTCTCTTAGAAAATAATACATCAATCATGAGAAGATTCAAAAGTTACTTCGCGGGCTGACTAAGAACTGGAATCCCAAAGCGATGATCATTATTGAAGGAAATTATCTCACTACGATGACTCTTGAAACTCTCATGAGAAAGGTTATGACACATGAGCTGGACCTTAAGGATTTCGAAGAGCCAACACGAAAAGAGAAGGCTATAACATTCAAAGCTCACCATAAGACAGCCTCCGATAATGAGAGTGAATCTGATAGCTCAGACAACGAGCAAATGGCCCTCATGACAAGGAACTTCAGAATATTCCTTAAGTGTGAGAAGACAAACAGAAAGAAAAAAGATTTCAGAGACGATGAAGAAATAATCTGCTATAGCTGTAAGAAGATAGGTCACATAAAAAAAGACTGTCCTGTTATAAGAAAGGAAAGCGGGCATGATCAATCAAGCAAGAGAAGGACTTCGACAAGGAATTATGCTAACACTAGCATCTGGTGTGAAAGCGAAGCTAGTGATTCTGATGATGAAGAACCTCACAACACAGCAAATCTCTGCTTTATGGCTACAGATGCTAAGGTAATATCGAATCCTCTCTATGAATAATTTACATTTGATAAATTGTCTGATGCTAAAATTTACATTTGATAAATTGTCTGATGCCTTCACTGAAGAAGAAGAACCTCACAACACAGCAATCTCTGCTTTATGGCTACATGATGGATTTGTACAAAAGCGCCAAGAAAGATCTAAAATTTATACAATCTGAGTTTTCTAAACAATCGCATATGCTAGAAGATAGTAGAAATTCTTCTAGTAATGTGGATGAGGTTACTTTAAAGCTGAGTCTACATGACACTCTTAAAAAGCTTGTGAAAGCTAATCGAAAAAATGTAAAACTCAACGATCTCTATGAATTAGAGAAAAAAAAGTATAATATTGCTACTCAGAGGTTAGATGCACTCATGGCCAAGTACAATGAAGCCTGTGACGTCTCTAAAATGTTAGAGATTAAGTTAGAAAAATAGATTGTCAAGCCTGTAGCTCAAGTGAACACAAGTCGCAAGGCTAAGCACAAACACAACACGACCAACACTGCTAGATCTGTTAGAAGTCATGCATTTATGTACACTTTTCCACGCAAAAAGTCACACACGTTATCAAAAACACAAAACATGATCTTCGAACTCCACCTAGCACTAACACTTCTGTTACATGTCATTATTATGGTATAAAAGGACATGTATCACATTAATGCAAGATTAGGAAGCTTGTAGACATGCATGTATATGTTTGGGTTCCAAAGGCTAACAAATCAGGACCCTCAAAAAAGTGGGTACCAAAGGTTACATCTTCAACTTGTGTTGTAGGTGGACCTTTCTCCTCCTACTAGAAGCAAGTGGATCCTTGATAGTGGTTGCTCCAGGCATATGACAGGTGACAACACATTATTTGTAACTCTATTGATGAAGAAAGAAGGCTATGTCTCCTTTGAAAATAATTTGAAAAGACATATAATTGGAATTAGTGACATAGGTACTTCTCCCTCTACCATTATTAAAAATGTATGTTTAGTAACATAATTAAAACATAACCTGCTAAGTATTAGTCAATTGACTGATCATGGTTATGGAATTAATTTTGTTAAGGATAAATGCTTTATCTATGATAAATCTTCCAGAATAATTTTCTTTGAGGGAATAAGAGAGGACAACATATATGTATTATATCGGTCAGAAAATATGAACAGTATAGGAAAGTGTCGACTTACATCTTAAGATGAAAGCTGGGTATGGCATATGCGTCTTAGACATGCGAACATGGACACTATTGCAAGATTGTCTACAAAGAAACTGCTGATAAAGGAATATTTTTGGGATATACTACAAGGAGCAAAGGATATAGGGTATACAACAAAAGATCACTCGTTGTTGAAGAATCGATAAATGTCACATTCGACGAGCTGAACAGTCAACACCACAACGACAGTGATAATAAAGATAAGAAAACTCCATCAGACAAAACATCTAAAGATATACCATTCTACTACCTGGAAAGTCTGTCAAAATGATTGCGGCTTATACCAAATCATCTGGAAGAACTGGTAATAGGTGATGTGTCAAACGGAGCAAGTACTCGCTCAAGCATAAGAGATATAGTTGCTAATGTTGCATTCATTTCCAAGATAGAACCTAAGAATGTTTTAGAAGCCTTTAATGATGAATTTTAGATTTCTACAATGCAAAAGGAAATAAACCAATTCGAACAGAATCAAGTTTGGGAACTCGTTCCCAGACCTAATGATTAACCGATCATTGGTACTAAGTGGGTGTTCCAAAATAAGTTAGATGAGAATGGTTCAGTCACAAGCAACAATGCACGTCTAGTAGCTAAAGGCTATAATCAAAAAGAAGGTATTGACTATGATGAGACATATGCTCCAGTTGCTAGACTATAATCCATCCGTATGCTTTATGCTTTTGCAAGTTTTCATGGTTTTAAACTTTTCAAACGGATGTTAAAAGTGCTTTTCTAAATGGTTTTATAAAAGAAAAAGTTTTTGTAAAATAACCTCCCGGTTTTGAAGATTTCAAAGATCCTGATCACGTATTCAAGCTTCGTAAGGCTCTCTACGGTCTCAAATAAGCACCTCGTGCATGGTATGAGCGCCTTAATTCCTTTACTTGAACACGATTTTTCAAAAGAGAAGGTTGATTCTACTCTTTTTATTAAATCTTTAGATAAGAATATTTTATTAGTGCAGATATATTTAGATGACATAATCTTCGAATCAATAAATGAGATGCTATGTAACGAGTTTGCTAAGTGTATGCAGAGTGAATTTGAAATGAGCTTGATGGGAGAACTAATATTCTTCCTTGTGCTACAAATCAAGCAAAGTTCACAAGGGATATTCATCAATCAAGCAAAGTATACAAAAGACCTGCTAATTGTTTTTACATGGATAACATCAAACAAATTGGAACTCCTATCGCAACGTCTACAAAACTTGATATAGGTGAAAGTAGTACACTAACTAAAGTACGTAAGTACAAAGGTATGATAGGTAGTTTACTATACCTAACTGCTAGTTGACCAGACATTATGTTTTCAGTATGCTTATGTGCTAGATATCAGGCATATCCTAAAGAATCACATGTGAGCGCTGTATCCTCCGATACCTTAAGGGTACTTTGACGACTGGTCTATGGTATCCCAAAACTGATTCATTTGACCTGATAGGTTACTTGGACACAAATTTTGATGTATTTAAGGTCGATCGTAAAAGTACAAGTAGCACATGTCATTTTCTAGAAAATTTCTTAATCTTCTGGTTTTCTAAGAAGTCAGGGCGTTGTTGTGCTCGAATTTTGTGGATGAAACAAACTTTGAAAGACTATCAGTTATCTTATAACCACATCCCTATTTATGTGATAACACTAGCTCAATAAATCTCACGAAGAATCTTGTATGTCACTCTCCCACTAAACACATAGAGATTAGATATCACTTTCTTAGAGACCATGTAATGCAGGGAGATATTAGTTTAGAATTTGTTGACACTGAGCATCAATTAGCTGACATCTTCACTAAGCCCCTAGCGAAAGATCATTTTAACTTCATACGAAGTAGATTAGGAATTTTGGATGTTGAAGTCATATAATTAAAATATTACTTGATGTAAATTCATATATTCGAAGAAAATATCTTGGTTATAAGCCGAAAGGGCCCTTCTGTCACACAGGTGTAAATAGCCTGAAGCGACACGATATACTAGTCTTCGGACTATGGGTTGTGTATTTTGGTTAATTAATATAAATTATTTTTCTTCAACACAAGTATTTCTAATTATACTTCGCATTTATATTAAAACCTATATCAAACTTTCTAATTCTGTCCTGACTACCCAGGAACCGAACTCGGGCCAAACTCGGTCGGGGGTAATCAGAACAGAAGCTGGACTGTCGGGTTTTCCTCTTTATAAACACCCACAAACATCTTCTTCCTCATCAAACACAACCGAAAATACACCAAAACATAGCAACCCTCTTTCTCCTTCCTCCAAGCCTCTCAAGCCCTAAGAACTTAGATTCGAAGCTTTATCGGGGTTCTCGTCCACTATTTTACATCATTTTCGGTATATCTTTACTCTTTCCTCTACTTTCAATTTAATGCTCCCAAAATTCCTTATTTTTCCAAAAAGAAGAGGAAAGTTGGTGAAGCTTCATCCTCTACTGCTTCAGAGGATGCTTTATGCTCTTTGTTTAGTCTTGCCATGCCGGACGGAGACTACTTTGATGATTTTATTTTTGTGTCTCAAGATGCATCTAATGATTGGTTTAATGAGTTTCATCAAAGAAAATTTTGTGCGGGAAATCCCATTAACTTTAACTTGTTTCCCGATCACACCAATGTCTTTGAACACTTTGACTTACTCGATTTAGTTCAATCTAGTTTTTGGATTTATTCAAATGCAATCTGCATGTTTTATTGCTATTTATCGGTCACAAAAGGCACGGTTAAATCAAAAGTTGATGGAATTGACATTGAGTTCGATACCGATGATTTGGCAATTATGCTTCACATTCCCAATGTAGGGGAAGCATTAGAGGAAATCACCTCAGTGCAATTTTCAACACATATGACTTTTGACTCTTTTCGTGATTCTTTATATGCACCAAACTCACGTCCCAAAGGCACTCTACGCCCCAAGCACTTGAACACTTATTTCTATGATTTACATCGGATAATATTTTTTTGCTATTATTCCGAAAAATACCTCTGCTGATGAAATTTCCTACTTGGAACTATCTGTCATTTATCATCTTTACTTCCAAGTTCCATTTAGTCTTCCTAAGACTATTATCTCTGATATGGAAAAGTGTCGTAAGAAACCACGATGACTTCTATATGCGATGTATTTGCCTTACATCTTTCAGTACTTTTAGGTTACCTTAGATGACTGTGCTAAGGATGCTCCACCTACCCATCTTTTTGAGCATTGTAGAGTTGCTCATATTCCTGCAGTTCAGGCTCCTTCCGCTCCAGTTGACCCATCAGCCGACAGCTCACATCCTGCCCATCCTCCTAGTGGTGTCACCCTTGAGTCTCTTCAGGCCCTGATGTTGGATTAGTTTAAGTCCAAGGACTTCCGTACTACTCTTCAGCTTCAGGCCATATCCAACATCGTGAGAGACGTTTCTTACAGCTTCGATCGCAACCCTGGTGGTCCTATTCCTATGGTTCGTGATCCCTCGATACTTGGTTATCGCCTTGATGATCCAGAGGCTCAGCGATACTTTGACCCTGCTGCTGCCCGTTATGATCCCAACCGATCTGCTAAGACGAGTCCTTCTAGGGCGGCGAGTGCTGATGATGATAAGGAGGAGCATGATGATTGAGGATGTTCTTTAGTGATATAGCGTCACTTTTTATGCACTAGTTATTTTTGCTATGAATTAGTGATAAATGCTTCTTTCAAGCATTATTAGTTTGAGTTTCTTTTGGTTGGCTTGTATTAGTGTATGCACTTTCTACTTTCTATTTATATATCAGTTTACTATTTCCAGCACTATGAAATAAAATATTTATATTCTAAGTTTTGACATGTGTTGAGTATGACACTTTATCGTTGTCTCATTTTGCTTATATGACAAAATAGAGGAAAAATATGATACTTTAACTGTTGATTATCAAGAAACACTGATAAGTTTTCTCTAAAATGTTTTTGGTTTAAGATTTTTTTTAGACTTTACAGATGTTCAGCCTACTTATTTTGTTACGGGGAATAATAGGACTTGACCGTTTATTACGGGGGAGCAAGTACATTGTACCGATGAACAAGCTACTTCCGTACTACACCAAGTCTTCTTCAGACCAAGCTGAACCTAAGTATCAATCGTAGTTTTATCAAATTATAAAAATGGGAGAGATTGTTGGCCCATACAGCCATGGTCAAACTGATTTTGATAATTGACTTAAAACTCTGACTTTGATACGAAAAGAAAGAAGATCATAGCATATTTCATCAAAGCAGATTTTTCTATTTTATTCTGTATTTTCTTTTTATTGAGTTTAGAAAATTATGAGTCGGTATCACTGGCAACTTGGAAGACCTTCCTCACAAAACTATGTTTCTGACCTAAAAAAATTCTAATTCTTTGTTTATCCAAAACTCCACAAAAACCAAACTGACCTAGAAATCCCCTAGCCGAACAGGGGCCGAGTTCTGCCCGAACTCAGACCGAACTCTGTCTACCCAAATTGCTCATGTTCAGCAGCAAATACCTATTCTTTGGATCTATAATGTTCAAAATTATGAACGTTATCCCCATCGAGTTCTGCCCAAACTCTGCCTAAAAAATTCCTATAAATAGAGAAAAATTTGTCATTTCTAATCACTCATTCATTCTTCATCTTCTCTATCTATTTCGAAGTCTTCTTATCTACAAAAGCTTTAATCTTCCTATTTCTAAGACAACTCATGCTCTTCTAAGTGCTCGTGGTTTTCGATTAGGAGTATTCGAGTTGTACAAGCTTGGAGTATAAAAGCTTTCCTCAGAAAGGTGTTGAAGTTTAATCGTAGGCTTCAGATAAAAATACGACAGTGTTAAAGTTGGCTTGTTCTTTAGAGTAAAGCACACGGTGTAATCTCTATTTCAAATAGTGGATTATAGTGATCAAGAGTTCTTGCGAACTGGACTAGTCCTCTCAGAGGGAAACCAAAATAAACTTTTGTGTTTGCGTATTGCTTTCTAGGTTGTACTAACCTAATATTATCTTTTTAAACCGATTTTATCAATTATATGGAGCAATAATAGATTTAAATTTTCATTAAAAACATCCAATAACTACTTTCCTAAATTAGAAACCAAATCTAACTCATGGAGATACACCCTTACCAAAACCTTTGAATTAAACTATCAAATCTCCACTAAATCTTACCAAACAAATTTCTATCAAATCCCAACCCTTTAAACCTTTAGATTTTATATTGTATCTCCCCAAAAACCATCCGCCAACTCCCCTCCCCTCAGAAAACCGAGCGAACCATTCTCATTTTTGCAAATATTTTTCTACCCGATAGAAACATATCTTTCCGACCACTTCCATCCCTTCTACCACCTTTATCTCGACCCTAGGATACCCCCTAACATCCCACTACCGTCCCAAGCCACCACACAGCCCCGTTAGGTCGGTACAACATACGGAAGGCACTCGAAGTCGACAACGCTTGGACTGAATCAACACAGCAGGTACGCTAACTTTGACGTTGTGTTTTTTATACTTTCTGTTGTCCGTTTGCCGCAAAACCAAAAATAACTTTTAGATCTATGCTGTCTACTTTGATCTCCAATTGGCCATCCACGTGGTTCCGCATGGTTTATCCGGGACATACGTGTCCATGCTGAACCAATTCAGTTGTGTGCGAGTTTTCAGCTTCTATCAGTCCAATAAGCTTGTGGGTTATTTTGTTGTGTTTTATATTTTATTAAATTTTTTTCCATCATGTCATTTTTGGAACATCAAAAATACTTGGAATCTAGACTTCCTCTGGACTCAGAACAATATGGAACTTTTCTAAAATAATTATTATTAGTATTTTATCATGAAAATCATATTTTTATCTATTTAAAGAATTATTATTTGTTTAAAATTTATCATTTTGGGTGTAAAACTATTGGACAAGTTGATGTATATTGATGTTGGATCAATATAGGAGTTTGATAATTATTTTCTTATGAATAAAATAGTCAAAATTTTATTATAAAATATTTTTGTATATTTTTCGAGAAATAAATAATATAATTTTACTTAATAAAAATATTACTTTATCAACTTGATTTAATACATATATACTAGATTGGGTTAAATATGTAATGTGACAAGTTTAGTAGAATATATTAATATGGTTTATATATGGTAAGTCCATATACGGTATGGCATAGACATGTCATTGATAGGTAGATTTATTTATTCTAGGTGTACATGATGGTGTTAGCGAGGATCTCGAAGTTGGACCATCGTATTCGCACTTGGAGACTACAAGCAAGTGTATCTTGCCAAGTTTCAATATTTATTTGCTCCTTATCCGTTCTTTGATTCTTTTTATATATTAGTGACATAGGATTAGTTGATACTTTGCGTCTGTAGGACCGTTGAGAACCTCTAGAGGGGGAGGGTGAATAGAGTGTGTGTGTGCAGCGGAAAATAATTACCAATTAAAACTTAAGAATAACTATGGTAGTAAATAAGAGACAGTAAATAAATGCAGCAAGAGATAGAGAAATCAAACTCAGTGACACAACGATGTATACCGGTATCCCTCTGAGAGGACTAATCCAGTCTCGAGTACTCTTGCTCGATGTTAATCCACTATGGCACAAGCTAAATAAGAGCTTGCAGTCTCTTACAACACCGTGCTTGGTGACAAGTACACGACCAACTTCACAACACCGTGCTTGATGACGAGTGCACGACCGGCTCCACAACAAGAATAGTTACTGAACTTGGAAAGACCTCTTTACAACTCTTGGACACCAAAAGTCTCTAAATCAACGTAGATATTATTGGATTTTGGCTAAGAGACGTATAGGTGTGATTTGAAAGCTTTAGAACGTTTGAAAACACTTGGTGAGTAGAGAAGAGAAGATGAAAAATGAATGAGTGATTAGAAAATAAAAAACTCCCTTCTTTTCATAGGTGTTTTCTGGGACCGAACTCGGGCAGAGTTCTGGCAGAGTTCTGATGCAAATATTTCGCATAGAGACGTTACTCGCAGATTTGGAGGCAACTGACATTTGAATTCAAAGTGACCGAACTCGGGCATAGTTCGGACCGAACTCGGGCCGAACTCGGTTTTGAGTTCTGTCTTAGGAAATTTTGAAATATTTGTCAAAAGCTGTTTGTAAAAATAATTCGGAATATTTTGTAAAGATGAAATGGAAATAGGTAGACTTTTTAGAAATTTGGACTGGGATAAACCTAAGCCATTATTACCTAGTCGATTTTACAATATAAGTCCTAGACTCAATAAAATAAAATACAGAATAAAATATAAAATGACGTGAACAAAAGTCCATTAAAATTCATCTTCAGATTGATAATATCTATGCTTGTTGATGCAGTACAACGTCCGTTGATATTGATTTCACATATACCCTGAAATGATTAGCAGCAGTTTGTATATTTTGTGTATTGACTTAAGTGCATGTTGATTATAAAAATCGGGTGTGACCATGGAATGGGCCAACAATCTTTCCCATTTTGATAATTGACAAACTTGAGTCTATACCAAAATATATCTTAAAAAATAGAATAAACAAAATACCTGAGATGATTTGTTTAGTGGTTTTATTTTGTTTGGTTATGTATAGCTCTTCTCCCCTTTGTCAATATTAAAATGACTTTGGCTCCCCCGTAATATATGAAGCCAACAATAAAAAAACAAAAGACAAAGTGAAGCTTAAAGAGATACATGAACACAGCATAAACAACTAATATGGAAAGAAAGTGCTGAAATAGAGTACTGAAAATGTCTCACTAATAGTGCAAAGTACAATCATGAAATACTAAATATGTCTAACTAAGAAGTTTAGACATAAAAACTACATCATAGCATAAGATCATCTACTAATATCCTATCCACTATCCATCAGCTGATTCCGCGTCACATAGTGGGGTCATCACCGCCAGGAGCATTAGGAGGAAAATAAGCTGCAGTAGGATCGAAGTAAGGAAATGATGCCTCATCTCCGAACCTAGGACCAGTGAAGCCTGGGTGAGGTAGGATAGTGACAGGATGAACGGGATCCTGAGAGAGACTCCTTTGTAGATCCGTAATCCCGTTCCGTAACACCTGATCCTGATAGATGTGGCAAAACTCCGAGTCAAGATAGGTTTGATGACGTTGCGCATAAAGAGCAACAAAGTCATCAAATCTCTGATAAAATCCTGGATCAAATCTCGGAGTAGGGGCTATAACAGGAGCAGCATCAGAAGGAGGAGCCTCGGCACCGACATCTGAAGTAGGCTGAGCTCCAGGTGGCAGAGGTGGAGCAGGATATCTATGAGATCTGGTAAGATCGATGGGAGTGGAGGAGTATGCACAGGTTTGAAGATCAATATCAAACCTACGAAAGATAGAGGCCAGATGCATAGGATACACCAGGTTGCGTCCTGCATTTCTGCAGTTCAGCATCCAGGCCATCATAGTCTTTGGGATAGAAAAATGAATACCAAAGTGAATGTGGTACATAGCAGAGAGTTCTAAGAAAGTAATCTCATCAGTAGATCCTTTCTTAGGAAGGAGAACAGAGAAAATAAAGCAATGGAGTTCATAAAATTTTTGATTCAGATGTTTTGAAAATACTCTGCGAGGAAGGGGGTTTGGATGACAAATTAATTTCTTGAAGGAGGCAAGGGTGACATCCTCTGGAAATTGGACATGATGAATATCTACCAGAGCTTCACCAACATCAGGAACATGAAAGTATTCACTGATATCGGTGGCACTAAACTCTAATTCTTGCCCAAGAACGCAAGAATAAAAGTTGCCGTTGGGTTTTACTTGCAGGTTGTAGTAAAACATACGGACTGCATTGTCAAAAATATTTTCAGCTACTTCAAAAAAATTTCGGTAGCCAAGATGGTCGAAGGTAGAGCATATTCAGAAAAATTGTAAAGTTAACGAAAGCTCCAAAACAAATTTTACGGCCGAAAAAGGAGTCGAACCATAGGTCAGAGAATTCTTTGTCAGAAAATAAAGTGGAATCATAATCCTCTGATCCTACTGGTCGTGCTGGACTAAAGAGACTTGCTGGAGTATAATCAGAGGAAGAGGATCCAGCTTGGTCAGTTGATCCCCTCTGACGCTTAGGAGCCATGAAAGAAAAGAGGAAAGGAAGTGAAATACCTTTAGAAAGGAGGAAGAGAAGGAAGTTGGGTAGCCCACCGGATCTCCTAGAACACTTGCCAAGAGGGAGTAGAAAGTTGTTTTTGGGAGGAAAGAGATGAATTCTCGTTTTGGTGAGTGAAAAAGAAGAGAGAAAGAGGGGTTTAAATAGGGGTTAGGGCCGGCTGTTCAGTTCTGGAAGTAAATACAGCGCCGACCGAACTCGGCCCAAACTCGGTCAGAGTTCGGTCCGAGTTCGGCTACTTGTATTTCCGAGACAATAAAGGCAGTTTTGGTAATTGAATCTCAACTTTATGACTTTGACTCCTATATTTAGTAACAGTATTACTTTGGGTTAGCTGTAGGGGTACTGTCCCAGCTAACGGAGGTTCACCGGGGAACTCTTAAATACCGCGTCGCTTCGACCGTAGTCGTGGTGACAGACAGACCCTTTTTAGGCTTGTGCTCCAAAATAATTTTTGTTAAATAAATTTCAAAGTTTTAAGTCATAAAATTAAATTTAATTACCATACTACATTATAAATCTGAAAATTCAAGTATACCGAGCTCTCGCCTCATTATGTTAAACCGATCTTCAGCCAATTGTTTTGTGAATATGTCTGCTAGTTGATGATCTATGTCAATGAACTCTAAGTAGATATCTCTGTGTTGCTGATGATCACGTAAAAAGTGATGACGTATCTCAATGTGTTTTGTATGTGAGTGACAAATAGGGTTCTTAGTCAGATTAATGGTGCTAGTGTTGTCACAATAAATAAGAATCTTAGTGTAGTGCAGATTATAGTCTTCTAAGGTTTGCTTCATCCATAAAATCTGAGCACAACAACGACCTGCGGCGATATACTCAGCCTCAGTAGTTGATAATGCTACAGAATTTTTTTTCTTGCTAAACCAAGAGACTAAGGCCTTTCCTAGGAAATGACACGTACCGCTGGTACTTTTACGATCTACCTTGCATCCTACAAAATCTGTATCTGAGTAACCTATCAGGTCAAAGGATTTGGTTTTAGGATACCATAAGCCGATTGTAGAAGTTCCTTTAAGGTATCGGAAGATACGCTTAACGGCACTTAGATGTGATTCCTTAGGATTTGCCTAATAACGTGCACAGATGCAAACACTGAACATAATATCAGGACAACTAGCAGTTAAATATAATAAACTACCAATCATACCTCGATACTAACGCTGGTCAACAGGTTTGTTACTTTCATCAGAATCAAGTTTTGTTGATGTAGCCATTGGAGTCCCGATTGGCTTTACGTTTTTGAAGTCGTACTTTTTCAGTATGTCCTTCGTGTACTTAGCTTGGTTGATGAATGTTCCTTTTGAGTGCTGTTTGATCTGAAGTCCTAGGAAGAAGTTTAGCTCTCCCATCATACTCATCTCAAATTCACTCTGCATACACTTAGCAAAATCTTGACAAAGGTTTTCGTTAGTAGAACCGAATATTATATCATCTACATAAATTTGCACAAGGAGAATATCATCATTCAAAGATTTGATAAACAAGGTAGTATCAACTTTTTCCTTTGAAAAACTATTATCAAGTAAGAAGACACTTAGGCGTTCATACCAAGCACGAGGTGTTTGTTTGAGTCCATAGAGTGCTTTCTTAAGCTTGAAGACGTGATCAAGTTTTTGAAAATCTTCAAAACCAGGGAGTTGTTTCACAAAAATTTCCTCTTTTAAAAATCCGTTCAAAAATGCACTTTTTACGTCCATTTGAAATAATTTAAAATCATTAAAACATACAAATACACAAAACATGTGGATGGCTTCTAGTCTAGCAACAGGAGCATAAGTCTCATCATAATCAATTTCTTCTTCTTGATTATAACCTTGTGCCACTAGACGTACTTTGTTGCGTAGAACTTGTCCATCTTCACTAAATTTATTTCGGAACACCCATTTGGTACCAATTATTGATTGACCAATAGGTTTAGGAACAAGTTCCCAAACTTGGTTTCTCTCAAATTGATTTAGTTCCTCTTGCATGGCATCAATCCAAAACTTATCAGAAAAAGCATCATCTATATTCTTAGGTTCTATTTGAGAAATAAACGTACATTTGCTGCTATTTCAGAATCCTTAAGAGAGGAGCGTGTACTTACACCTTTAGATACATCACATATAATAAGTGTCTATGGATGATCTAGTAAGAATTTTAATGAATCAACCTTTTGGGTCAGATCTTCCACAGGACTCTTCTCAGTCTTTGCATGTGCATCTTCATCATCACTGTCGCTAGATCTGTGACTATTTAGCTCATCAAAAGTAACATTAATAGATTCTTCAATAATCATAGATCTTTTATTAAAAATTCTATATCCCTTACTCTTAGCAGCATATCCGACAAATATTCCTTCATCTGCTTTAGAGTCGAACTTTCCCAAGTTATCCTTGGTGTTCAGGATAAAACAGCGACATCCAAAAACTTTAAAATAAGAAATGTTTGGAATCCTTCCAAACCAAATCTCATATGGTGTTTTCTTCGAGATAGGTCGAATTAACACCCTATTCAAAATATGACAGGCTGTACTAACAGCTTCTGCCCAAAAATACATAGGAAGATTATGCTGATTCAGCATGACTCTAGCTATTTCGCTTAGAGTATGATTCTTCCGCTCCAGAACACCATTCTGTTGGAGAGTTCTAGGACAAAAAATTCGTGGTAATATCCATTATCATCACAAAACTTTTTGAAATCAGAATTTACGAATTCGCCACCATGATCACTTCGGATACGAGTAATCATGAAGCCTTTTTCATTTTGTACCTTTTTGCAAAATATTTGAAATTCAAAAATAGCATCACTTTTGTTTGATAAAAAGTAAACCCAAGTAAAACGAGAGAAATCATCAATAATAACAAAAGCGTAGAGCTTACCGCCAAGACTAGCGACTCTACTAGGACCAAATAAATCTATATGAATCAACTGCAAAGGTCTAGAAGTACTTACAGCGTTGATGGATTTAAATATAGACCTATGTGCTTTGTTCTTTTCAAAGTCAGCACATACCATATCTCTTTTGAATGGAATCTCGGGGAGTCCTTTTACCAACTTCTTAGTACTGAGTCGTGAGATAGTATCTATATTTGTATATCCTAGTCTCATGTGCCATAGCCAGCTTTCATCTAGATTAGCTACTAGGCATCTACCTGCATTATTAGTACTCTCCAAAAAGAAAACATAAATGTTGTCTTCTCTAATCCCTTTATATACGGGATTACCAGATGATATATCATATATGGTACATTTATCTTTCATAAAATTGATACCATAACCATTATCAGCCAAATGACTTATCCTTAGTAGGTTATGTTTCAATTCTGTTACTAGACAAACATCCTTTATTACTAGATAAAGAAAAATACCTATAGTACCATTACCAATAATATCACCTATCAATTATTTTCGAATGAGACGTATCCTTCTTTCTTCATCGATAGCGTAGCGAACAAAGATGCATCACCAGTCATGTGCCGCGAACATCCGCTATCGAGGATCTATTTACTTTTAGCATGAGAGGGTTGAGGGTCCACCTACAAGACAAGTAGATGAATCCTTTGGTACCCATTTACTGAAGGGCCCATTCTGATTAGTTTTAGGTCTCCAGAATAAAGTGTGATTGTCAACAGGTTTTCTTGCCAAGCAATACTGTGATATGTGTTCGTGTGTACCATAATAAGTGCAAGTTAGTTTAGAACCAGATGTGGTTAAAACCGTATTTATATGCTTGTTTGGTTTCTTGGAGAACCTATAAGTGAAAGTATGATGATAATCGTGTTTCTTCTGTGCTTTCTTATTTTTAGTCCTCTTAGGTGTATGCTTAGCATTAGGACTAAACTTAGGCTGTGTTACAGGTATTTTTTGTTTGTCTAACTTGATTTCTAACTTTTTAGAAATCGCAATAGACTCTTCATATCTAGCAGTCATATCTGAGAGTCTTTGTTCTGTAACTAAGTGCTTCTTCTTCTCTATGTCATACAATTCTTGCATCTTGACATAGTCTCTTTCTTTCTTTTCAATTATGAGGATAGCCTCATGATAGCCTACTTTGAGTTTGGCTATCTCTTCCGTGTTACCGATAGTAGACGTCTCTTTAATATCTTCAATAAGATTGGACAGTCTAGCTATCTCGGTTGTGTATGCCTTAATCTCTTTTCGAGATTGCTTATACTTGTCAAGCACAGTTTTGTGATCTTCAAGTAATTTGCTAAAGGCATTTTCTAATTCATCGAAAGTAAAATCATCATATAGAGGGTTTGAGGATACCTTATCAAATGCCATAAGACAGACATTGGCATTTCCGTAGGATCTGTCTTCTTTCTCTGTATCACTGGCATCACTTTCATGACAGATGCTTGTGTTGGCATACTTTCGACTGGTTGTTGCTTTTCTACTTGATCTTAATCTGTCATATGGACTACTTTTCTTTGAAGTTGGACAGTCCTTCTTCATGTGCCCTGTCTTCGTGCATCCAAAGCAAATGGTTTCATCTTTATTGCTTTCTTGGATATCTCTCTTTCTTCGGTTTGATTTCTCAAACTTTAGGAATTTTCTGTAGTTCTTCACAAGTAGGGCTTGTTCATCACCACTTGATGATTCTTCATCAGAGTCATTGTATGTTGATTTTCTTGTTTGAGCTTTGAAGGCAATAGATTTTTCTTTTGGAGTTGCTTCTTCAAATTCTTGAAAATCAAGCTCATGGGTCATGAGCTTGCCCATCAGTGTTTCCAAGGACATAGTGGTAAGATCGTTTCCTTCAATGATTGCTGTGGCTTTTGGATTCCAGTTCTTGGTTAGAGCCCGTAACACTTTCTTGATCTTCTCATGATTGCTGTAATTCTTACCAAAAGATTGCAAAGGATTAGTTATATCAAAGAAATGTGTGAACATCTGTGTAATTGACTCACCGGGTTTCATCTTGAAAGATTCATATTCCTGTGTTATTCTACTAATTTTAGATTCCTTCACTTGGGAAGTACCTTCATGAGTTACCTCAAGAAGTTTCCAAATTTTGTGAGACATTTTACAGGTTGAAACTCTGTTGAACTTCGTTTTGTCAATTGCACAGAATAGTACATTGATGGCACGAGCATCTAGACTAGCCTTAGCTTTTTCAGCTTCTGTGTATTTGTCATGAGGCTTGTCTAGAAGCTGACCTTCAACCACTGTGGGTGCTGGTTTCTTATAACCATCAATGACTATAGACCAAAGATCAAAGTCAAGAGATTTTAAGAAGAAAGTCATCCGTGTTTTCCAATAGGTATAATTTATTCCATCAAATAGGGGGTCTATTTGTGGATTGCCCTTCACCGTTGAATATTAATTTCATGGCTGCCATATATACTCTCTGAGGTTTGTTATATTAGAATATAACCTGCTCTGATACCAATGTAGGACCGTTGAGCACCTCTAGAGGGGGGTGAATAGAGTGTGTGTGCAGCAGAAAATAATCACCAATTAAAACTTAAGAATAACTATGGCAGTAAATTAGAGACAGTAAATAAATGCAGTAAGAGATAGAGAAATCAAACTCAGTGACACAACGATGTATACTGGTATCCCTCTGAGAGGACTAATCCAGTCTCGAGTACTCTTGCTCGATGTTAATCCACTATGGCACAAGCTAAATGAGAGCTTGCAGTCTCTTACAATACCGTACTTGGTGATAAGTGCACGACCAACTTCACAACACCGTGCTTGATGACGAGCGCACGACCGGCTCCACAACAAGAATAGTTGCTAAACTTAGAACGACCTCTTTACAACTCTTGGACACTAAAAGACTCTAAATCAACGTAGATATTACTGGCTTTTGGCAAAGAGATGTATAGGTGTAATTTGAAAGCTTTAGAACGTTTGAAAACACTTGGTGAGTAGAGAAGAGAAGATGAAGAATGAATGAGTGATTAGAAAATGAAAAACTCTTTTCTTTTTATAGGTGTTTTCTGGGACCGAACTCGGGCAGAGTTCTGGCAGAGTTCTGATTCAAATATTTCGCATAGAGACATTGCTCGCAGATTTGGAGGCAACTGACATTTGAATTCAAAGTGACCGAACTCGGGCATAGTTCGGACCGAACTCGGGCCGAACTCGGTTTTGAGTTCTATCTTGGAAAATTTCAAAATATTTGTCAAAAGCTATTTTTAAAAATAATTCAGAATATTTTGTAAAGATGAAATGGAAATAGGTAGGCTTTTTAGAAATTTGGACTGGGATAAACCTCAGCCAGTATTACCTAGTCGATTTTACAATATAAGTCCTAGACTCAATAAAATAAAATACAGAATAAAATATAAAATGACTTAAACAAAAGTCCATTGAAATTCATCTTCAGATTGATAATATCTATGCTTGTTGATACAGTACAATGCCGGTTGATATTGATTTCACATATACCCTGAAATGGTTAGCAGCAGTTTGTATATTTTGTGTATTGACTTAAGTGCATGTTGATTATCAAAATCGGGTGTGACCATGGAATGGGCCAACATCGTCCTTATTACTTGGGTGACGATGTCAGTCTATAGACATTGAGTATCGATACTAGATATGACGCTATAATTGTTCATATTTATTGATACAAAAGACCACATGACACTGGCACGATTGATGATACAGAGTCTGGCATGAGATATTTATGGTTATGGACTCTATGATAGCATGTGATACTTGTTACTTGTTCATGAGTTCTACTTGACTTAACGTGACTTGACTAGTTAGTTTAGAGCATGGATGAGGAGAAGTCTACCGAAGTATCCAGTAGTCGTGACTCGTAACATGTCTCCTTATTTGGGGATTGGTTATTTTTGTATGCTAGGATTTCTTAGCGGATCCTTGGAGTTGTTTCATGTTCACTCATTGGTATCATGACACGGTGCCATGAGTGATTGCATGTTCTGCTGGGCCTATTATTAGGATTGTCCTCAACTGTATTTTGTACTTAGATGGTTATGATTGTTATCCATTTATAGATATTCTTTTTTACTATTACTTGACATGTATATTATGTACATTGTTATGTCCCTCTGAGGTGCTGGTGATCTCTCCAGCTAGTCGCTTATAAAGAGAAAGTTTATTGATCCAGATGGTGTCACTATTGTTTGCCATCAGAATTTTAGGTAGAAAGATTGCTTGGGATGACAAGTATCTTTCAGAGGGATAAGGAAAGAAGAGATAGTTTGAAATAAGACTCATTTCCTTTCCTTTATATAACACAATTTTGAACGGTACAACAAAACCATAATAGAGGTTGATTTGGTGGATTCGATCAGATCTGAACTCCTCCCTCTTTGGTGATCTCCAGTTTGGTCCCCGGGTTACTTCTCTAGGTTGATCTTCGGGTCGATCCCCGGGTCCCTCTCTTTCTTTTCCTCCATGTTGTTGACGATGTGTACCTCCTTTTTATTTTCCTTATAGCAGGCAAGCTATAAAGGAGGTAATGATGATGAAGGAAATCTTCTTCGTGGAAGTCGCTATCTGGGTATCACAGCTGTTTAGGCAGGCTGTTTAACCTCTCGTCCTAGTCGAGGTGCTGATTGGGCCACCGTTGCTGCAGGAGCTCCGAGGGAGGACTTAAGGAACCTCGGGTGTAATCGTCGGTGGTTATGATTGTCCACCCGTACAGCTTGATCACATGTGACCTAGCGCGTACGAATGTTTATGATAACTTTGTTATTTGAATGGTGTGATTGTGCAACTTGCGTGCCATAAATGAGAGATTTAAATTAAGGAGGCACGGCTTTGATTGATGCGTGGCGATGGCCGTGATTTGGAGGGGATCTCTGGTTTGAATTGGGCGGTTATGGTGCACACACCATAAACATTGTATTGATCCTTCCAACTGTTACCAATGGGATTTAAGATGATCTGATTCGGAATGTCAACCAGTTTGTAATGATATGGTCCATGGCACGAACAAGCTTGTATTGCTCCGGTATTGGGCATGAACTAGCTTGTGTTGATCCAATCTAGGGCGCGAACCAGCTTGTGTTGATCCAGTTAAGGGCATAAACTAGCTTGTGTTGATCCAGTCCATGGCACGAACCAACTTGTGCTGATGAAGAAGGTGACCCAGGCTGGGACTTGAGCCATCTGTCTTGATATGAAGACTGGGGGACAGTTTGAGCCGCATGCCTCCTTTGTCGCATAGAGGCCTTCTAGAAGGGAAGCCACATGGTATCTGGGCCGTATGTAAGCTGGTCGAATGTAGTGGTCCAGTTTCCTTTGATTCTGCAAATGCGGTGTATCTTGGGGTACTGTGCTGTTGGGACTTGGCAACCGTTGGAGGTCTTTTGAGCCTTCATGCACGTTGTTTGAGGTGACTTGGCCTTGATTGAGCTTGGGAAATTTTTATGCTTCTACAAGACCTCCTTCAAAGTTTTCAAACTTAGCAATGAGTTTGAAATACTTTGAACAGAAGTATAGGCTCTCCAGGGTTCTTGGCCGGCCAAGGCTTCAATGGAGTCATTGGACTCACAATGACGTCGCTTCATCTAGATGCGCCTTTTTTCTAAAACTTGCTAGGTTGGCAAGTTTTTGATTGACACTTGTTTCGGGCCTTGATGAAATCTCACCTCGAGTTTTGTTCTTCTGTTGTTTGGAGGATATAGAATTGTGTCTGGAGGGAATCGAGGCGTCATTCTTCATTGTGATTGCTCCTTGTCATAAATGTGTGAATCTGAAGGGTAGGTAGCCCCTTTTATAAAAAATGGATCATCGTCTGTGAGCTGCTTCATCTTATCCATGGCTCCAGAGAGGACTTCTCGTCGTAGGCACTTTAGGAGGTCGAGGTAGGCGGGCTCCGTTGGTACTACTGCTTCTGCCACTAGGCCCTGGTGATGCTCCCTCCGTCGCCTTTCCCTGAGTCCAGGTGGAGGAGGTTAGCTGAGAAGAAGTTGGCGACGATTGATCGCATCCTGACCGTTCTTAGCATCAGTATGGAGGACATTACCGACCCTCTAGGGGTGACGCCAGATCTAGACTCTATTGGTTTGGCCCCGGAAGAGAGGGCAACGAGGAGGGTGGTGGAACTTTTCCTTCGCCTATTCTGGAGTTCCAGCATCCAATACCTTCAGGACCTAGCCGACGTCATCAGCGACTCCGACTGCTCCACTTCTTAGGAGTCTTTTTTTTGTTAGGCCTTCGTGGCCTTATTTTGTAATCCCTATTCTCATCTTTTATCAATGAAGTTTTTTTTAGCACACTTTCTCTGTTATGCTTAAACTCTCATTGTTGGCTCTGTGTTCTGAAAAACTTCTGTTGAAAGGGATATTTAGAAAGTAGAGGATGTCTTTGGGAGGACAACATATGGTTTAGTGGACCTTCTTATCCATGTCGTACATAAGATGGGTACAGATAATAAGGGGATGTAGAAGATTTTATCAGGGACCACGTGGGTGTGATAATGTAAGGAGGAGTTTCTTGTTCAGAGGTAATGTGAATATAGCAAGGTTCCTAGATTACGCTACTATTCTTAGAATGAGTAGCGTGGATATCTTTTTCAGAGGTGATATAGACATGACAAGTTTCCATGATTATAATATTGTCTTATTGTGAGCAGCAAGAATATCTTGTTCAGAGGTAATATGGATATAGCAAGTATTCATGATCAGAGTGTTGTTTTGGGGTAAACAGCATGAGCATTTTGCTTAGAGGTAATATGGACATGAAAAATGTACATCTTTTGGTTTGGCAAATGACTCAGAGGTGATGTGGACGTAGTTATTTTCTATAGGTAAAAGTCAGAGGTGATATGGACATGACTTTTTAATCATAATACCCTTAGAAAGGGTAGTATAGGATACCTTTGGCCTGACTGGGGTCAATAGGTGAGATAGCCTTGGGGCAGCTAGGTTGCAGACGGGTGTTTGATAAATGTTTCTGAGTACCAGAACGAAATGGTTTGCCTTATAAAGTGATTGTATCGCATTTTGCCATACCTTTGGGAGACAGTAGCTGATATTGGTATGTCGGATTTGCTCAGACATAATATTTCTTTAAAAATTTGTCGTTGATGGGCATCATCATCAGTTCTCTGTTGGAGTGAGTGAGTCTACATGCGCAGTTGGAATACACCGACTCTACTACATAGATCCTTCCCATTTTGGCTAGAATTTTTCTGTCGTTTTGTGAGTCATGATCATTGGCCTTCTAACAACTAGGACCAGATCACCCACTTGAAACGATCTTTCTTTAACCTTTTTGTTGATAGCCCCGGTGACATGAGCTTGATATAGCTCGATTCGCTGTTGAGCCTAGAGGCATTTCTCGTCCAGGGATTCCAATTCCTGGAACCGCAAGAGATGATTATCTTCCTCCGTGAGTTGGCTCGCGAGGGCCACACGGAAGGAAGGGATTTAGATTTCCAGTAGGTGGACTGCTTCGCTTTCGTATACGAGCGAGAATGGCGTGTTACCTGTTGGAGTCCTGACCGTTGTACGGTATGCCCAGAGACATTCGCCCAGCTTTTCGTCCCAGTCACATTTGTTGAACGAGACAAACTTCTTCAGCTGTATGATAATTATTTTATTGAAAACTTCTGCTAAGCCATTCGCTGTTGGATAATATGGGGTTGAGGCCGTATTCTGTATCTGATGCTTCTCATAGAACCTGTAGAATATATGGCTCATGAATTGAAGACCATTGTCGCAGATGATGCGCTTGGGGATGCCAAAGCAGTAGATCACGTGATGCTTAATGAAAGCAATTAAGTTGTGTGCCTTCACTTCTGCTAGTGGCACAGCCTCCTTCCATTTTGAGAAGTAGTCGGTTATGGCGAGGATAAATTGATACCCCCTTGATGACAGCAGGGTGATTGGCCCGATGACGTCCTTTCCCAAGGCTTCGAATCGCCAACTGGCTATGATTGGATGCAGGAATTCTAAAGGCTTATGTATGACATACGCATGGATTTAGCATGCGTTGCATTTTCTGGCGTAGTCTATGGTGTCTGCATCATTGTAGGCCAACAGTAGCCCATACGACGGAGGCGATCTTGCAGTTTTGGACCCGACTGATGTGCCATGCACGTTCTATCATGTGCCTCTCGGAGGGCTTGTTTACCCAACAATTCTGATAGGCACCGGAGTAGGAGTCTGTCATATGAACGTCGGTATAGATTTTTAGTGTCTGTATCATAGTTGAATCGGAAGGATCATTTTTTGACGAATGTCGCTTTCCTTGGGTCTTTTGGATCTGATAGATTGCATAGTCGATGAAGGCAAACCTTCATTCATTGGTGTCGATGTTCATCGTAGGATAACTATGTGTCACGACCCACACCCGCTTTTCGAGATACGAGTGTGTATCCAAGTCCAGCCTACGTCGCAGTATCGACGATAGAACGCTATCTAGACCTCCATGATCAAAGTTCTCATAAAATAATATCTTTATTTGCTCATTCACAATACTAACTCAATTTACAATATTCAAAGAATTACATTTGAATAAAATACAATGTCTCACAAAATCAAAAACGACTATCAACACATACATCTAACTAGTCTCTAGGATTGACCTTCAAAATATAATTGTATAGTTCCCATTGATCCAACGCGTAGCAAGCAACTAATCTAAAAAATAGTTTCCAGTCAGAATGGGACAAGTACATACATGGTAAACTATTCAATACATAATAGAAACTATAAAACAGAAATAGCATATGATATACATGGTAAACAGGTCAACTAGAAATATGGTATGACAAGTAGGAAAATAGGTAAACAAGACAACCATGGCATGACAACTAGAAAGAAAAATGTAAAAACGACTATCATGGCATGTAAAGTGGAGCATATAAACACGATGATCAAGACATCTATCTACGTGTTTTGAAATACTACTTTCGACATATAAACGGCTAGGGGTAAGATCTGGCCACTGCACGTACCGTGTATGGCTGCTATTCGTCACGAAAGACCATGAGATATTTCTGGGTATATTTATATGTCTACTATTGTATTTCCCCATCTGACTCATGTATTCATGTCACGACACGAAAATTATGATATACGATAATCACAGAATGCAATAGCCATGAAACACGATAAATAATGTAAACCATGAAACTCCATATATCATAATATGAATCCATACTACTCCTATGAACAACGTGTCAAGAATCATGAGTCATATAATGCATATCTAAAACATGTATCATAGAAATTATTAGGAATTGCAAGTAACCAATGTAATGTACTTGCCTTAAATTAAGTTGCAGTAGACTTGCGCGCAACATGATCTCATTGGCACATAATAGTCACCAATGTGAAAACTACACAAGATAATTTCGGATGGTGGGACAGACCATGTCATTGAGTCAAGAATAGTCAAATTGGCTAGGGTCGATATAGAGAAATTCGGATTTGGCAACGAAAATTAGAATATGATTATTTACGATCAAGAACATATAATCGAAGGAATTTCGTAAATAGATATCATAAACTACTTTGGAAAACTATTTATAGCATTATAAACTATATTTTATTTTTTATTAGTCAAAATACTTTTAGATAAATATTTTTAGATAACTACTTAAAAATTCTAGTAAATTATTTTAGGCTAAAAACTCAATCTTTTTCAAACTATAATTTTAATTAGATAGAAAATACTAAGATAATATTTTTAGGTCAAAATCCTTATTTAAAATACCATAAAATAACATAATAATATATTTAATCTTCCAAGACCAAATTTGAAATTACATGTAGGTCAAAGCCTAATAATTTTTTTTATAAAGATCCTTTAGAAATATACCTACTGTATACATACTACTGAGGTATATTTATATACTGCATATAATAAAAAAATAAAAAGTAATCAAAAATCTAGCTCTCTCTCTCGTATTTTTGTGTAACACAGTTTGCCAGGCCCAAAATTTAGCCCAAATACCCAAATTAAACTACTGCTTTCTTCCAAGAGTGAGAAAAAAAAAGAACGAGAGAGAAAGAGCAGAGTGAGCTTGAGATAGAGGAAAAAGTGGGTTTGGGCGCTCACCGTGGGCGGCGGCCATCGAGCTTGCGGTGGTTGGAGGGGGTTCGAAATGGCTTCGACGGGCGCTGGCCAAGTGGTAATGGGATCCGACAAACGAGGCTCAACGGCGATGGTGGATGATGGCAGCGCCGTGCAAGGCAGGTGGAGAGGCACGGGTGGTCGGATCTTAGTTGGAAGGCGCCAGTCAGGATCTGGTGTAGGGAGGCTGATGCGTTGTGGTTCGTCAGGAGGCCGAGGTAGGGTTTCGATGTACTTTTTTCTTTATGTGTGTGATGGTTTTTGGTAGTAGTGGCGGGGTGCTTTCTAGTGGTGTCAGTGGTGGTGGTGGTCTCGGGTGATGGCAATGGCGAGAGGAGGTGATGATGGTGATGTTGATACAAAGGGGGGGTGGTGATATGCTGTGGTTGAGATCGGCCACTACAGCGAGGTGACGGAGTTTGTGGTGTTATTTGTGGTATGGTCGAGGCAGCTCAGGTGGTGGCAGAGGTTATGGGAACAGTCGGAGTTGGTTTTTTCGGTGAGTCTGGAAAGGGGGTGGCTAAGGAGGAATGGCGGTCGTCGAAGTTTGGAGTCGACAGGAAGGGAAAGTCTACGAGGATGGCCGGTGACGTCGATATTGGTAGGAAAGGAGCAGGGACGGCAGATAGATTCGGGTTTGGGTTTGGGTTTGGTTTAGGGTTATGGCGCGTCTCCTGCGTGATACAAACACAGAAAGGCCTTTGTGGAGTTTCGTTGATGTGTCCGGGGTTATCGGACACGAGAAAGAAAATGTATTTGTAATAGAAATAGTAGAAATGAAGAAATGGACACGGACACGATGCACGACACAATAGTGGATTGGTGAGAATTACCTTATAGAATTTCTAGGAGAAAGACCACGGGGGCTGTGGAGACTTTGAGTTAGATAAGGACTACGAGTCCGATTGGATAACCCTTCCCTCTAGTTTAAATCAAATCAATATTTAAAAAATCTAATCTAATCATAATCCATTAGTAGATAACAATACTAATTTAAATCAACATCTAATATTACCAAAAGTTTAAATCATATAAATTTAAATCAAATTAAATAATTTATTATCATAATAACTTCAAATAATATTTGATATCATCCAATAATGTAAAGTACATATTTTTATAAATTCAAATCCTTATTTAAAAGGAAATGGACAAAACCCTTTTATTATCAAAAATAATTATGATTTTTAAAATCATTTTAGAAACCAACTTTTGAAAGACCAACATAATAACTACATATTCTATATTTCAAATAACAAAATTCGAGAACAAATTTTTTTATGAAAGTAAATAATATTTTCAAACCGTTTAATTTAAAGCTTAGTTTTTGATACCAAAATAATCACAAAATGTCTTATACAAAATTTTGACAAAAAATACTTTTAAACACAATAATTAAAATATATAAATAATAAAAAAATAATTTTAAAAATTCGAGAAGAGGAGTTACACTATGGCATATTTGCAGACAATCTTTGGCGCAAATCAACTCTTGGTTGGTCACCATGATCGAGTATTGACCTTCGGCGGGGGTAGCTAGTGACGTTGCCATGCCAGTGAGGGCGTCGACTTCACTATTTTGGAGCCTGGGTACGTGTGCTATAAAGAATGTCATGAAAGAGGAGATTATGTTGGGCGCCTCCTAATAGTAAGGGATCAAAGCTTCATGGCGAACTTCGTATTCCCCTCGAATCAGATTTACTATCATTTTAGAATCTCCATAAGCTTCCATGTAGTCTGCTCCTACTTGCCTGACTAGTTGAAGCCTATGACGAGAGCATTATATTCTGCCACATTGTTTGAACATGGCTCCTTTAGAGCGTATGCACGGTGAATGATCATATTGTCGGGTGAGACGAGTACTATCCCAACTCCTACCACCATGTTGCTCTTAGGTCCTGTCCGTAAGGCCCCATCAAGGAACATCTCCCAGATCGGTTCGCTCGTGGTTGAGTGTGACTCCAGCATTTCGTTAGGGATGTTGTTATACAACTTTGACATTTCTGGGACTGGGTGCGTTGTAAAGAAGTCGGCTAGAGCCTAGCCTTCTATCGCCTTCTGCGGGATGAATGTTCGACATAACAAGAGGTTGAACAAACGTTTTGCTTTATTGAACGTATAAGGTATCTGTGTACAAAGAAAGAAGTCCTAAACAGGAAATTCTATGTATAGGAATAAGAGGTTTCTGGAAAAGTATGACGGTGGAGATCGAGCACTGCAGCGACCCCTTCACTCCGTTGACGATCTGGCGACGAATCAACCTTGCTATGGCTCTCGGGCACCTTTGATGGGACTCTGGGGTCACCGATCAAGAGGCTGTCTGGAGGAGAAGATCCCTTGAAGATGGTTGGTTGGTTGGTTCTTTGGTTGATTGGTGGATGAGGATGGTCGACTCTTCGTGGACAGAGATTGATGATCCTTTGAAGATTGTCGATTGTCGATTTTCCTCTCTCAATCCTTTGGTGGAAGAAGAACTCCTTCAATTTATAGAGAACCGAGCACATATGCGATGTGCATTAGGGTTCCTGAAATATAAAAGAATCTGCCGTCATTGCACGGTACGGGCTTCTGCGGCGCTGACATGTGGCGGACATCGAGATTTTTCTCAAACGAGATCTCTGGTGGTTATAAACATAACCGAAGGAGGTGATACGTGGCGTATGCCAATTTGCTTGCTCGGATACAGTCGAGTAAATCTTGGGATTTCATCCTAGATTTGGAGTCTAATTGATCCTCGTCTAAGATTTAAATCAATCTGATATGATATCAATCATGATTTAATCCCAATCTTCTCTGTGCTTTCTGTACCTCTAGTGAGGACTAAGTACAACTGTGCTTCTGGGATGACGAGTAGACCGTGCTTTTGGAGATGACGGAACCTCTGTGCTTTCAGGTGACGAGTAGACTTGGCTTCGAATGACGATGAGACTTCTGTACATATAGAGCAACTTATGAAGCTGTGTTTCGAGATACCAGAGTCACTGTGCTATAAGCGACAAGTAGACTTGTGCTTCAGGTTGGCAAGGTTACTGTGCTTTTGGAGCGACAGGCTGACTTATATTGGTTGCGATGGTAGTTCCCAAGTCTCTTGTAGAGAAGTAACTTAAGAGTCTAAACTGGAGCAGACGACTGTGCCATGGGAATGGAGATGGTGTGAGCATGTCCCCATCCTGTACCTCATAAGAACGCAGGTAAGTAGCTGCACCTTTGAACAGTGAAGGCGTTGGCTGCGAAGGGAAGGATATGACACCCTTGCGCATCTGAGATTGGCGTAGGCAGGTAGCTGCGCCTCTAGAGCGAAGACATTAGCTTCTAAAGTAAAAGAAAGGGAGGGGGTCTATCACCAGCTTGCTTCTGAGG
Source organism: Iris pallida (assembly GCA_029216955.1). NCBI lineage: Eukaryota > Viridiplantae > Streptophyta > Magnoliopsida > Asparagales > Iridaceae > Iris > Iris pallida. Next base: position 4,023,556 of record JANAVB010006390.1, read on the forward strand.
TTGGCACAGGCAGGTGGCTGCACCTCTGGCTTGAAGGGTTTGGTTTCTGAAGCAAAGAGCAGTAAATATCCGCACTTTAAGGAACTTCCCTCTTAATTGACATCGTAATATGGAGAATTTCAAGGGTCTAAGACTAACATTCAAAGTGCCGAGTCTTAGGTTCGTCCCATTAATGCAGAAATTTTGACCGTCGGCCATGTGGCGTGCGCTCTGGGCCATTCTCGATTCTATAAAAGGGGAAGTTCTCCTCTGAAGAGTCGTTGTCTTCTTCTCGACATCCTTCACCACTATGCGAGATCCAAACTTAACTTCGAACGACGATTGGCCTTGTGTAAGTTGACTGCTAGTTGAGGCATTTCTCGTTTGTAGGTGCCATGTTCTTATAGAAGAACTCTGTGTAGAAGGAGCCATCGCTGCCCTTGAGAAGTATGCAAATGTCCTTCTTAGGGAGATCGACTCCGAGCCTCAGTCATTTGCATCTTCTGCACTTTGGCGAAGGGATGTCTTCAGCTGAGATTTTTCATGCTTCTACAAGACCCCCTTCAAAGTGTCCCGAACTTGAGTCAAGCTCGGGATACTTTGAACAGAAGCATGAACACGTGTCAGGACTGTACGAGCTGGGTGATGGCTGGTATCACGCCTAGCTCTTAGAATTAATTATCCTGAGTCATCGTTTTAGAGCATGGGCTCCTGATGGCTTCTTGATATTGGAGCGTCTTGCATCTTTGCAGGGATCATGAATCTCTTTAGCATAGGAGGTTCAGAGTCACATTCCTTCGATCACTCGCAGTACTGTCATCTGTCATAGAGTGGAGCTTTAGCTTAACTTGTAAGCTTCTTTCTGACCGATGTCTGGCTCGTGCTTCGATCACACGAATAGCCTATATAAAGGACTATCCCCTTCAAGAGAAGACTCGGCTGCTTCAACAATGGCCTTACTTGTCCGATGCTCGGCTCTTGACGAACCTAGAGTTTGTTTAAGGAGGCCGTCGGTGGCAAATCTTTTCATCCAAAGAAGCTGTAGTAGTACTACTGGATCTCGAGACGTCCCTCGTCCTGGATGTTGTGGGCGTCAATGATGTCTCTGTAAAGTCCCTAAATTTTTACAATACTTTTTTTTAAATTTTATTTATCTATTTGGCATCGGTTTGATTTCGTATTATGCATCAAGTGCGAAAACGGATATGTGAAGCGTATCTTTTCTCGTTGTATAGAAAACAAGTATACATCTCGAAATAGTATAAAATAAATATTTTATTATTTTTGCAAAATGCACTGCATTGTGATATGGCAACCTTATTTATTTTATGTTATTATAAAAAGGTTTTTTTTATACAGTTGTAAGTAATAATATTTTCCTTTTCTCTTAAATATAGTACACTAGTGAAGTATATTTATGCAAATATTTTGAACCTTCTAAATTATTTATCTTAAACTACTAAAAAGGTATTCGAAGATATTTCCTAATAATATTTAAATATTTATTTTAATTTTCAAAATTTATTTTTTATTAATTAAATTATGAGAGGATAATTAGAAAAGTGTTTGATTTAAATATTTAAATTGTCATAATTTAAATTAAAAGTTATTTATTGGTTTTATTTTGTGTTCAGCTTATAGATAAGAGTTAAACAAAATTTATTGGATTAAAATAGTTTTAAAATATTTAAAATTTAGTATGGGAATATCCACTAGGGGATTTAAAACCAATCCTAGTCTCTACCCATGATTCCACAAATTTTCCATCCACAACAACTCGTGCATCGTGTCCGTGTACGTGTCCCACTATTATTCTATATTTACATCTACATTATTCTCCATCACGATGTTGACAATCCCGACACGATAAATCAAATCATATACTATAACCATCTCCTCATCACATGCTGCCGCCCACCGCGTGTTGCGCTCTCGAAATTCCTATCCGCCGTACGTCGCGCTCGGTCCTGCCTGAGCAACCGTCCCTCCGTTGTCCGCCCAGCCGAAGCCACGGTCGCCGTCCCGTGGACCAAACCAGCCACTCCCCCTGGATCCGCGAGCTTTCCAACCTTCCACCTGACTCCTACGCCACCACCGCGGCAGCCAACCCCACCATCCCTCGCCACCATAACAGCCTCTCCTACCCCAGCCCGACTCCACCGGCGCCAAAGCCTCCACCACCGTAGTCGACATCAACATCCGCCACCACCACCATTACCAGAATCTACCACCACAGTCACCACCGGGCCGGCACCACCGCCACCCAATCTTCCAAAACCCAAGAATCATCACCATAAAATTAAATAGGGAGAAACCCTCACCTTCCTTCGTCGCGCGCCCGACGTCGGGAGCCCAACCTCCGCCGGCCGTCGGCGTGAGCGCTGGCTCGCCAGCCCAGCGCGCCGCCCAAACCCTGGCGCTGGATCGCCGGCTTCTGCCCTCCGTCCTGTGGCCTCCCCATTCTCTCTCCTACGCCTCCGTCCGGTGATCTGCGCCGAGCGTCACCCGCCTGAGCGCTCCCTTTTCCGATCTCCCTCTCCCGCTTTCCCGATCCTCTCCGACGTCCTCTAGGAGGGATCGAGCTTCATCTCCGACTGTGCCGCCGAACCCAGCCATCACCGACGAGATCCGCAGCCCACTTCTGCCTCCGCACCTGGACGAGCGCGGCACCGCCGTCGTCGCGTTTGGACGACTCCCGTAAGCCGCGCCGTGACCCGCGGCGTCCTCTCCAACGAAGGAGCACCGGTCGAGCCCTATGTAAGTCGTAACCCCTTTCTGATTTTGATCAGAATGGAGACATGGTCTCATAAGACCCTCTCCTGTCTAATTTATTTGATTGGGTTTTTGTGGAGATAACTTAAACTGCTGTCTTACTATTAATATTATTATTATTATTACTAAAAGAGCATTAGCTGTATAGTATATTCAGGATTATTATTACTATTATTATTATTACTAAAAAAACATTAGTTGTATAGTTTATTCAGGATTATTATTATTATTATTAATATTTATTTAAATAACTAGAATGGTGTCATTTATTTTATTATTTATATATTATTTTGTTGTTATGTTAAATATTATTATTTATATTATTATTATTACTATTATTTTCTAGCAAAATTTCAAGTTAGTTTTTGAAACACTGAAATATTCTTTTCGATTATATGTACATATATTTGACCAGTTATACTTTTTGATCTAAATGATTTAGAAGTATTTTATCCAAAATAGATATTTTAAATTATGAAATATAGTTTCCACCTTAATCATATTTTATAACTTAGAGTATTTTGACTAATAAGATGTCATTTTCAAAATTATTATATATACATATCTACAAGTATTTTTGTAAATGAATTTTTTACAAGTAAACATGTTTTTAAAGTAATATAAATCTTTTCTAAGAATTTGTATATTTACCTACTCCACAAATTCTTCCAATTATCCTCATTACTCATGACTGATTATGCTTGTCTATTTTCTCGCGACCTCGGACCCCTACACATTGACCATGGCTATTGGACTATTGGGACATGACAAAACATCGCACCACCAAGCGACACACCAGACAAGATACCTTGCCATTATACTGTTTATATTCAGTCTGCATTTTATTACATATCACTGTTCATTATTTCTAGTTATTACAGTTCTTGATTTACTACATGCTCAGTGATTATTAGTTTACTTTGTTACTATCCTTTGGTTGCACATGAACGTAGAGTTAAGGGACTACCGTCTGTATATCGCATACATCTTGACACAGTTGTACCACGAGTATGTGTGAGATGAGTAGCATGTAGAGGTTCTTGCGTGTGGGCTGATCCCCCATGTGCATGCGTTAGGGCTAACTGCTAATAGAGGCGTGTTAGGAGACTTAGCAGTTAGTAGAGGTACATGGTCGTGGATGCGACTTGATATGTACATTAGGTGGGGAGAATAATACCTGATGTATGGGCTTCGATTGCACTTTCCTTGTAACCCGGAAGCTCTGCTGGAGATACGGGTATGATTAGCCTCTCAGGTTGGCTACTGTCATTTTTGAACGTCACGCGCTTAGGTCACTGGTACCCAAGTGGGGACCATACCAGATCCCATTTACAGCCAGGGCTCATGCGTCGAAGGATTGTTTCTCAACAGCATGATCACTTTAGTATGGTTAGGTTACCTTATTTATGTCTTGTCACTTTCTTTGATTGTGGCATATTTTATATTCAGTATTTATATGGCATGTTTATTGTATCTTGTTACGTCCCTCTGAGGACCTGGTTATCTCGCTAGGTGTGTGCTCTTATCTTTCGCAGGTATTCTAGCCGTGGCCATGATCATCTCAATTTCTTCGAGGATGATTGCACTTTGATTGTCTTCGCTTCGCTCGCCAAACTCTTTATTTTATTAAGTATTTCTTTTCATAGTTGGTAATAGAATTGTCTCCGCCCAACTACATGTACCAATGACAATTCATTGTTGATTATATGATATCTGTTATTCTTACATTTTGTGGATGAGATTAGTTAGTTGTCGTTTACTGCATTCTATAGCTTATGTATTCATACGAGACCCATGTATTTCGTATGTATATAGCTGGCATGTCTACATTCCTAGTCCTACATATTTTGGGACATGGCATTACAGTCTCGAACCCTTGCTTCCTTAATTCGCATTGGTTGCATGTCGACCGAGGAATGGCAAGGCCTGCTGCTGTGGTTGCTCTCTCCGGCCAGCTGGAGAGATAGGGGAATCCTTTGTCGGTCTTTATCCCCAGCTCGGGCCAGTAGCAGCTTCGGGCGGTGGCTTCCTTTTAACCAGGAAGTGATTGGCTCTGTGACCGCCTCGCCCGTGCTATTGAGAGCTTGTACCGCAATTTCAGCTTTTTTGCTTATGTGTATGTAACTACGAAGAGTCTGTAATAGGGCTTTGTAGCCACATATTTTTATATGTAGAAGCTTTCTTATTCCCTTTACTTTTGTCTTCAGAATAAAGAGGGAATCTTCATAATGGATTTGCCTGACCAGAGGTAACATGGACATGGTAGGCTTGATCTTTGCCAGGATATAGAACAACAATCCAGAGGTAATATGGATGTGAACTATTTTCTAGACCGCTGGAATAATCATAGAACTGGTGCGAGAAGAATGAATACTTAGAGGTAATGTAGACATGGTAGTCACGTCTTCTAGGTATAGATGAGCAATCCAGAGGTAATGTGGACGTGAACTGCTTCATCTACTTGAGAGAATATATATGAGGGAGAGAGAGATATCCTCTTACCAGAACTCATAGGCACCATTTTCAGGGGATACAGGTGCCTATGCTGGTTCTGTCTTCAGACGTAATACTTCTTTAGGAACTTGCCGTTGATGGGCATTGTTAGCAAGTCACCGATAGGCTTAGCCAGCCGATAAGCATCGTTGGAGTATACCATTTCTATGAAGAACGGTCCTTCCCACTTGGGCTCAAACTTCCCAGCCATCTTGTGGGTCATCACCATCGGTCTCCGTACTGCCAAGACGAGGTCGTCCATCTGGTAGGATCTTTCATAGACCTTTTTGTTGAAGGCCCCGGAGATGCGAGCTTGGTAGAGCCCAATCCTTTGCTACGCGAGCAAGCGCTTCTAACTCTTGTAACCGCCTACGCTGATTATCTTTGACGGTTAACTGATTAGTGATGGCTACCCGTAAGGATGGGATTTAAATCTCCAAGGGGAGGACAGCCTCGCTCCCATAGACCAAGAAGGATGGTGTACTGCCTGTAGGTATACAAACAGTTGTACGGTAGGCCCATAGATATTTGTCTAACTTCTTATTCCAGTCACGTTTGTTGGAGGAGACGACCTTTTTGAGGAGTTTGACAATGGTTTTGTTGAATGCCTCGGCCAATCCATTAGCTGCCGGGTTGTAAGCTGTTGACGCCATATTCTGAATTCTGCTTTTGTCACAAAATCGGTGGAATGCTTGGCTTACGAACTGAGGGCCGTTATCGCGAATGATCCTTCTGGGAACTCCGAAACGGTAAATGACGTGATGTTTGATGAAATTGATCACGTTGGAAGTCTTCACCTCTACCAATGGTACTGCTTCTGCCCATTTGTAGAAATAATCCATAATAGCGAGGATGAACCGGTGTCCTTTGGAGGAGGGTGGGCTGACTGGCCCTACGATATCCATTCCCCAGGCTTCGAATGGCCACGAGGCCACCGTTGAAAACCCCCATATTTTATTTTAGTATTTTATATAATAATAATTATGTTATATCTATTACTATATCCATATACTAGTTTTATAGTTAAATGTATATATGTAAATATACCTATATATGTGTATATATGTACAAATATATAAATATTCTTCTTTGGTTATTAATTTTTTTTTTATCTAATTGGCCTAAATATTTTGCTGAAGTAAATTAGCCACAGAGTTGGTAAATATATATATATATTTTTAATATATATATATATATATATATATATATATATATATATATATATATATATATATATATATATATATATATATAAATATATATATATATATATATATATATATATATATATATATATATATATATATATATATAAATATATATATGTATATATTTTATATATGTATATATTTTATATAAATATATAAATATTTTATATATATATATATATATATATATATATATATATATATATATATATAAAATATATATATATATATATATATATATATATATATATATATATATATATATATATATATATATATATATATATATATATAAAGTGATATACACTAATGCATATATACTAATGTATATTGGTAAATATATACATATGTGTGAATATATATATTTATATATAAAGTGACATATACTAATGTATATAGGTTAATATATATGTGTGTATATAGTTTATATAGAATTGGTAAATATATTCATATATAAAGTGATATATATATTAATGTATTTGGTTATAAAAAAAACAAAAACAAAAAGATTTCTCATTACTGTTCACGTGAACAATGACGATACAAACCCGACCACCCCCCTGTGATAGCCTAGCCCGTAAGAAAGGAAAACCTATTCAATGTATAACTAAATCCAAATTCAACACAGATTTAAATCCTAGTCTATCAACTCAGAATTTAGATTGGATTAGAACTAAAGAAATGTGAATCCAAACCGGAATCGAGCAGTGAGTATTTATATACAAATCGAAGTAGACCTCAAACCGAACCCTAAATTCTTCCTCGAATCTGCGCTGCAGCCAAAACCCATCAACCCCGAACCTCACCAGCACCAGGCGCACACCCCTGATCGCCTGTAGCCACCGCCATGCTACCGCAGAGTTGCCGCCAGCAGCCCCGACCTGATCGCGAACAGAGCAGCCGCTCTGATCAAGCAGACAGGTACTCAATTTTCGGCATGCACATCTTTTACTCCGCTTTATCATTTTTGATTCTTCAAAGTCCTATATAAAGCCTATATGAGCCCCTTCAAATCCCTTCAGTTAGAATCTGGTAAAACCCAGGGATTTGCTCGAAAGATCGAAGCAAAGTTTCCCGAAAAGTTGTGCAAAACAAAGCATAGAGGCAGCCCCAACCCGCAACTTAGAAGGCCACCCATAGCCGACCTGATGTCAGTTTTTGAATTCTAATTTGTAACAGTAGAAGACAACATATACGAGAGTAATATCCAACTTGTAGATCGTGATTTTGTAAAATATACAGAAAGTTATTGCTTGTTGAAAATCACGAAAAATGGTGTTTAAAGCTGTAAAAGTTTAGAGTTTCCTTCCGATACGGCGTGCGATTCGACAAACCGGGCGACGTGGTCACGAACCATACACATCGAAAGGCGCATATGGATTTTGTCAATGTGTGGGAACCGACAGAACTTGATTTCGTTGCGTGTGTGCGACGAAATTAGTACGTATCCGTCGAAATACCCTCGTATTGACCTTTTGCAAACTTGGCCATAACTTCGTGTACGTTCGTCGTATCGAGACAAAAATTGTGCCGGCAGGACCGTATCAAAATTTTGGTTATGTGTGCCAAGTTTGGTCCGATTATGAGAAGGTCGACCAGAACGCCTATTTGGCGGGCCCACGACCCGATCCAACGGGTGAAATCGTACACGGCCCGTCGAAATCCAAATTTGGACATACGGTTGGGTTTGTCTCCTCAAACCGGACCCATAGACATGTAATTTCATGATTTTAGAGACCATAGACATTGGCACGTATTTTGGTGCAAAACGAGTCCAACGGCGGACATTATTTTGACCCAAAATTATGATTTTGCCCTGTTCCAGAATTGGACTTTTGGATAAGCGTTTCCTAGATATATCTTTTATACCGGAAAAGTTCTTGATGTTTGTTTCAGCATCCGGAGCCGTTCGTGGATTTTGAGATTTTATTGCTGACGTACTTGATCGTTGGATTGTCATTCCCGCATCGTCAAACAAGATACCTTGCCACCTTACTCTGTGATTTACTTATTCTTATTTTCAGTTATTGATATTCAGCATTACTTATCTGTTGTTAGTATTATATTACTGTGCGTCCAAGTCATACTTGGGTGCAAGCGACCCTATCGGTCGTTTTTACTTGTTTTTGTTATTTTTTACATTGACTTAGCCTAGTGACCACCCATTGATGATAAGGTATTGGTATATCTCATACGGCCTTGACACTTACTTTATCACGTGTTGTGAGTCACGTAGGACACGTACTTGCATAGTCGGCTGGCCACCGATACGTCTGAGGCGTATGGCGGATAGGAGTAACTGCCAATAGAATTGTATACTAGTAGACTTGGCAGTTACTAGAGGTTCATATTAGTCATGGAGATGACGATACTAGACATTGGGTGTGGAGAACAATACCTAACATATGGGCTTCTATTACACTTTCCCTTGTAACCCGAAAGCTCTGCTGGAGATACGGGTATGATTATCCACTCAGGTTGGCCACTGACGTTCTTGAACGTTATGCGCTTGTTCACTGGTGCCCAAGAGGGGACTATACCGGATCCTACTATCAGCCAGGACTCATGCGTCGAAGGATTGTATTTCAACTGTATATTCACAGTAGAATGGTTAGGAACCCTATTGCATGCATTCCAATTTACTCTCTATTATATATCACAGTTTATATGGTATGGTGTTTTCTTATATCTTGTTACTTCCCTCTGAGGACCTGGTTTTCTCTCAAGGGTTAGATGATTTCCCTCAGGAGTACGGAGGGGCACTGGATCCTTCATATATTGATGGCGAGGCATCTCCTGCTGAGTTCTAGTCTATTTATTTATTGAGACATTTAGTGGACATCTTTTATATCTCTTTTCTTTCAATTTTACGGAGGTTGGACTCCGATCATTTGAGACTATTTTTATAGCTGTTTGGAGTGGGCATGTCCACCCGGCTATCTCTTTGCTACATTATTTATTTGGACTCTTATATCTTCTGTGTTGAGCTGTGATGAGATTAGATTTTTATTATTATATTCTGGCATGTGATTATTTTATATATACAGCTTATGTACGTATATGAGGATTCCATCTATTGGAGAATTCTTCGTATATGGGCAGCTGGCATGCCTGCGTACTCGGTCCTAAGTATTTTGGGACTGGGGCATTGCATGTTTTTATGGTGGCCCATACCGGTCGGAAAATATTGTTGGGATATATGACTGTGCCCAGCAAGCCTTCATATAGGAATAGGAATAGTATCTCATCCAGAACTACTACCTCCTTTGACCTCCAAGCTTTTCAAATGTCCTTTGACTACTTGAATTACCTCATATCTAACCCTTGCTAATATCATCCTACTTTCTTCGTGCCAACAGTATGAATCTAAGAAGCAGACGCACTTCTGCCTTGGCCCTTACATCTGGTGAAGAGGCTACCCCGGAGGAAAAAAAATCCTCTGATGACTCCAGTGACACCGTACCACCCCGGACAGTCGCAGCCTACTACGACTCCGACGATGGTGCTTCCAGAGATCGAAGCACCCCCAGTCATCCAGGCTGGACAGACCATTACTGTGCTACCAGAAGGGAATGTACCACTACCTCCACTACCACCAATCCCTCAGCAATTTCCACCACAGTCAAGCCCTCAGATGCCTCTACCACCGACTGATGGGAGCCCTACTTCCCAGTTCATGTATACCATGATGCAGGCACAGTTGCAGCAGACTGAACTGATGAGACAGACTATGATGGCAGCATTGGCTAGACCTCCACCTCCATCCCCGACACCACCACCAGGACTGGCTCTGCATCCTTATGAAGGCTCTATCAAGAACTTTACAGACATGAACCCCAAGCCCTTCAAAGGAATGGAGAAGCCACTAGAGGTGTTTTAATGGCTTATTAGTACGGAGAAGCTACTGAAGGCATCCCAGTTGCCAGCTTGAGATTGGATGACAGCAGTAGACCTACTATTAGAGGATAATGCCCACCACTGGTAGAAGGCGGAAGAAAGGCGATTAGGCACTGGAATCACCTGGAAGCAGTTATATGATACATTCTATGAGAGATTCTTTCGGATCCATGTTCGAGACGGTCTATGCGACCAGTTCCTTCATCTGAAGCAAGAAAATATGACATTCGATGAGTACGGCTCATAGTTCAATTGCCTGAGTAGATTTGGTACAGGACTGATCTCGACGGAGTTAGAGAAGGAGAGGAGATTCCATCAAGGGCCTGCACCAGAGCTCAAGTCTTATACGACTACACAGTCTCAAGGCTCCCACTCAGTTGTCTTAGAGGAAGCTCGTGCTCAGAAGATCCTTCGCAAGGAGCAACAGCAGACATCGATACATCATACACTAGCAGTTGCACCGGCTAGAGATACCCAGGGTGGACCTATCAGGAGGCCCACAGGACAGTACCAACAGAGGACTACACCCTACCAGAAGCCCACTTGCAACTTTTGTGGAAAGCTAGGTCATATCAGGATTGACTGTCGACTTTGCCTGGGATTATGTAAGAGATGTGGATCAGGACAGCACATGGCCAGAGATTACCCCGATCAGTAGGCATTAGTATATGCACATCAGGCCTTGAGGCCTACGGGTCCAGCACTTCCAACACCACGGCCTACAGCAGGAGCACCTCGCCCACTATTGCCTCCTTAAGGTGTACAGTACAACAAGGCCAGAGCTTAGGGCTTGGGACAGAATTATGGGCAGGCATTCTCGCTTACCATTGAGGATATAGAGACAGAGGCAGAGGTCATAGCAGGTATTGTTTTAGTTACTTCATTTCCTGCCATTACTTTGTTTGACACTAGGGCCACTCATTCATTTATAGCCACTAGTTTTGCCACTAGACACAGCATTCCCATCACACCCTTATCTAAGAACATTAGAATCCTCACTGGAGGAGGAGTTGTACCTGTTAGTGGTGATTGTAGGCTTTGTCCTGTAGTGATATGTGTTAGAGAGATAAGAGTACGACTCCTTGTGTTTCCTATGCCTACGTTCGATCTGGTTCTCGGAATGGACTGGTTGAGCCAGTATTTTGCTCTGATAGACTGCCATAGGGGCAACATCATCTTCAGACCACCGAATGAGACGGAGTTCAAGTTAACCAAAGAAGAATGAGAGTGTTGTGATGCACCCACATTGGGGACTAACATGATGATGCAGGACACCCCTCAGCACCCTGTCATCTCTGAGTTCGAAGATGTATTTCCAGAGGATTTGTCAGGACTGCCACCCGACCGGGACATCGAGTTTTCCATTGAGCTTATTCCAGGAGCCGAGCCTATTTCA